>JAKUCV010005411.1:21300-35879 GCA_028386065.3 Turnera subulata
TGAATCATAACGTATGGTACAACACTTAAAGAATAAATGAGAATAACGAATTGTAATAAAGTCTACTGTGGGGCTGTTGACCGGTTGGTTCGAGCGGGAAGTAATACCCCTCGGGATGGCATGCGGGTTTGCATGTGGGCCTGTGATGGCCGATTCTACCTCCCTCTTTCTATCTCCCCCTTTCTACCTCCCTCTTTCTCTCTGTCTCTCTCTCTCTCTCTGGATATGTTTGGGCTTCGTGCCTGGTTTATTTGGGCTTATGCCTGGTTGTCTCATGAGACGGGACCGAGCTCGACGCACACAGTAGAGGGCCCTAATAAAATATTTAAACCTAATAACAAGGATAATAACATAAGTTAAGACAAGTGATGGTTTGTAGTCTTATGGTGTCTTTGTCTGTGTTTTGTGGTGGTTGTTGTTGTTTGATGCCGGTGTACTTGTAGTTGATTTGTTTTGTATATTATTGGTTTATTTGTCTGCGGTGAGACAGTGGTTGGTCTCACCCCCTCACAGTTTTACACAGGATAGCTGATCGATGATCAGAAGAGCATATCAGCAGGTGGTGGTGCTTTCCTCTCCTCGGGTCGGATCCATAGAGAGTTCACTGCATACATGTTATCTTATGTATAGTCTTCCGCTGCATACTCGTTGTTGTGTAATTTGTTGTATAAATGTTCATTGATTATTTGGTTGATATTGTATCCCGGGAAGAAGGTCATTTCGGTCTTTCTACATGTTATGAATAATTTGTTTGGTTATTTTGGGATACGGGTGTCCCGGAATTGATAAGGGCATTTTGGTCAATCTATAATTAATTTATAACTTATATTAAATAATTAGGACACGGGCGTTTCACTTGTAGCCCTCCTCTAGCTCCTTGCAATGGGTCGAGTTCTACACCCACCTTCTTGCCGTTCCTAAGCTCAATGGTTGGTCCTCTTCTTGACTCCTCCTTGCTAATCTACTGTTGATACCTCCCACAAAATTCCTTCAGATTTTCTGCATAAAAATGTGTTTCTAGGCTTGGAGAAGTAGAGTTTCTCCAAGCACTCAAGGCATATAGGTGCTTATGTGAGAAAAGTTTGTGATCCCATGAAATGTGTGTGAGGGGTCCTATTTATAGTGTTCTGGAAAGCCTAGGGGCGTGGACCTGCTTAATGGTGAAGATTGTACCCGAAAATCTTGTTCAAAACCGCGTAGGATCGAAGTTAGAAACAAAATCGGAGATTTGGGCGAATCTCGGAAGCCATGACCGTCTACTGCATGAACGCTATTGCCGGCGGTCTTGAGTGGCGACGACCGCCGGTGGCCCAGCATGTCACCCGTTCTTTCCATTTTCGAACCCCCAATCCCCCTAATTCAGCCCTGATTTGATCCTACCGCGTAATTAACCCCTATTCAACCCAGAATCACTCAATTACTTGATCATTACTCCCCTAAATCACTCCAAGATTGATTGATTACACATTTAACACCCCTTTCCTACTAAATCATACCAAAAACTACATTTCTACATAAATGATGATTTAACTCTGATTTTCTACGAAAATCTGAGCTAAGATTAGTCTTCAAGAAATGTATTAATGGGCTGATTAAACTCTGGAGAACTAACTTGGGCCTTTAAACCCATCTTTAACCCAAAGATAAATCTTCTCATTAAAATTGGATGAAACATAGACAAATGGCCCAAAAACACATTTCAGCCTAATTAAACTTTATTATACATTTTATCCTAAGATTAAATCATCTCATTAATCCTAGTATACTAATATACAAAGGCTCAAGTCACTAAAATGTGTTACTTTCACTAAGATAAATTCGTGACATGCTTTATTCCTAGGACTAAATCATCTCATTAACCCTAGGTTCAGACATTTAAAATCTAACTTTTGTGGAAAATTCGTGGGTCAAATTTGGGTGTTCACACTTGGTCTCCTTCCTTCAACCTTCTGGCTTGGATACAGTTGTCATGCCATATTTTGGTCTTTTCCTTGTACAATTTGGCGTTTTCATATGCCTTCAGTCTCGATTCTCACTGAGCTGGGACAACCTCTTCTTTCCCACAGCCTGTGTGTCGAAATTTAAAGCCTTGATAGCACAATATGCCTTGTGTTCAAGCTCCACAGGTTGGTGACAGGCTTTTCCAAAGACTAGACGGTATGGAGTGGTGCCAATGGGAGCCTTGTATGCTGTGCGGTATTCCCAGGGAGCATCATCAAGTTTCAGTGCCCAATCTCTGCGTGAAAGTCCCACTGTTTTCTCCAGTATCCTTTTGATTTCCCTATTGGTGACTTCGACTTGGCCACTGGTCTAAGGATGGTAGGGAGTGGCTACCTTTTGTCGGATTCCATATTTCCTTAGGAGGGCTTCAAACTGTCGGTTGCAAAAATGAGCACCTCCATCACTGATTATGGCTCTTAGGGTGCCAAATCGTGTGAAAATATTCTTTTTTAAGAACCGGGTCACAATCTTTGAATCATTGGTTGGGGAGGCGATGGCTTCCACCTATTTGGACACATAATCAACAGCTACCAAGATGTAGCTATTCCCATATGAGCTCAGGAATGATCCCAAGAAATCAATTCCCCAAACATCAAACAGCTCTACCTCAAGTATGGCCTGTTGTGGCATCTCTTGCCATCTAGATACGTTTCCTGTATGCTGGCATTCCTTGCATGTGTTAGGTTTCGGGTACACAAATAGGGAGTTAACACACAGCGGAATCAATTCCGAAACCATCACAGGGTCCATGTGAAACAGGATAAATCGAATAGATGTAATTTAGTACCCGTTTTGGTCGAGATCTTTCACTCAACTGTTGAGCCGAATTAGTTTTAAACCGGACGAAAATTCCATTTCTCTAAGGTATCCATACGAACTGTCGATCACCAGGAACCGTCTCACGATCTCTGGTTTGAGCCCTCTCAATCACTTCTCTCAGTGCTAACTATTTCTAAGAACGAGAGAACAACTAGGGTTTTCTGTCTTATTAACGTGAATAATGATAATAATAAGACAAACAATATATCGATATATATATATATCTATATCTATATCTATATCTATATATATATATATATATGTCGATAGAAAACCCTTGGTGTATTGGATTAACCCTAATCATATTTGGGTTGCAATTTTCGGACTTAATAATAAGCATATTGTGGGCTTATTAATAATAATCCGAAAGTAGGTCGAATAACCTATCCAAACTCTTTTGGACTCACGGCTCAGAATAATAGTCCTAAGTGTGCGACCCTATAGGCTCTAATCACGTTGACAATAATTATAAAATCACAATTATCATTATAAACAATGAGCGGTGTCTAGCAACACATCGTTGCTACCCAAGTGACAAGATCAATATCGATTCATCAAGCTTTATTATTGTGTTTTTGTCCCTTTGTCTTATAATATCAAGATCAAACACGAGACACGGAATATGTCATTCTCGCATACATTTAATCTATGATTTATTAAATCCAAGCTAACTGTCCAAAACAAATACAACTAATATCATATATCAATCAATTTGAGCACGGCCATGTATTTTACAGTCCAACTCAATCAAGGGGCTCTACAAATATATTTCCCATTACATGGGGTAGACAAATTCCATATTGATCAAACAAATCCCTCTACATATTATATCATGTGTCCAACAATAACTCTAATGTCTACCCAGCTACGAGTAACCAAGAGTAATGTCAAATAATGTACATGAAATATGCATAGTTTTAGGCATGATTTTAGATATATTTGTTCTCAATTCATCATGACTATATGCCTTACTTTGTATTATTTCATCATATTCCCTTAAATCCCATCCCTTACTGTATGATTAGTGATTCTAGGTGCATTTTGAAGGATTTTGGAGATTTTATTGGAGAATTCGAAGAAACAGCCTCTGGCACAACATGAGCCTATTTTGGGCCTATTCTTCATTGCAGAATCGGTAGAAAGCCACGAATCCCCCTCCAATCACAAGATTTCCACTGGATTTCACTACCTTTGTCTTGATCCACAAAGCCATCATGCCACCACATCAATCACAAGAGGAGCCGAATTCAATTGCAAAGAGGAATGGAAAGAGACTTCGCACAGCCTCAGGCACAGGCCCAGCAATGGCACAGCCTGTGGACTCTACAGATCACCAGAAATGCGAAAAATAAATTCAAAACTCAGCCACTTGCAGAGCGTCACCACTTGCAAAACTTTCAACTCTACAATCATAACCTGAATGTTTCAGAAGACTTTAGGCATGGGAAAGAGGGGATAATCATTACACCCAAAGAGTATTGCAATTAAAGAACTATTATCCTCCCCTAAAAGTCTTCTAAAATCTGCAGATCTAATGAATTCACCCTATCGGCACGCCTCCCATGGTACCTTATCTCGAGGAGCAAGAAAGGCAACTGAAACTCAACTTGCCCAACTTCCATACCTTCCAGCAAGTGGGAGAAGAGAGAAGAAGAGGATCCACACCTATAAATAAGAAGAAGGTGTTAGTAATATGCCCAAAAGCCAATCAATAGATGATCGTATATAGTCGTGTATATACATTAAGGTTATTCCAATAAATATGATTATGCGATAATTGCTTGCACATATTTATTACCCTAGAATATATGTTTGATATATTCTTAAATGTCCCTAGTCGATTATTATTATGGATGGGTTATAATAATAAATTAAGACTAGCGTATGTTGAGAATTTTTATGTGATATGAATTCTACATACGGGTACAAGTTGGAGAACTTGTGGACTGGACCGACCCACATAAGAATGCTACATGGAGCGTTATATGTTTGTCGATAGCGATTCTTATATGTATTGTCCTTAGACCTGAGATCGTCAAGGTTCCCAACATGTGAGTCATATACTTTGATATTATTCCTAGTCATCCATAACTGGGTGGACTTAAGGGTAATCATTGGGTATATGATAAGTGTGTAGTGGGTTTTGTATGAACCAGAGGGGATTCGTCCAATCCATATAACGGGTATATTATCGGATAGGTTTCTTGATAGAGTTGAACTGTAAATGCACGGCCGTGCTCGGATTATGATATGGTGATATAATTGGTTACACAGTTAACTCGAGGATCAAGAAACCGAGATTAAACATATACGAGATTGACATATTCCATGTCTCGGTTTAATCTTTGTAATGGGACGAAGGGACGATGACATGTTTCGAGGCATTTAGAATCAGTACTGATCTTGTCGTTCGGGTAGCAGTGATGTGTTGCTAGACGCCGCTCTTTGCTTATAATTGTAAAATGAGATTTTACAATTATTGCCGAATGTTACAAGTGCCTACAGGGTCACACACATAGAACCGTTGATTCGAGCAGGTGGTTGAACTATGGTTGGACCATGGTTGGACCGGTTTGTGGTTGGACCGCGGTCGGACTGTCGTTGGACCACGGTCATTTTGGGCTGGTTGGTTCACTAATTATCAGCATTATTGAGCCACTTTAGGTGCTGCGTATGTTGATAAGGTTTAGTGGAGACATTATTATGTATAGACATAATTGTGGTGGGTAATGGGCTAATGTGTTGGCCATAACCTCCACTATCTCCATTAGCCTCTGATGTGTGGATTGGAGTGATCTGATCACTTCTTCTCCTTCATGCTATTCACTGAGTTTTGTTCTTGAGAGTGTTCTTGAGAGCTTGAAAGAGCATACACACACATCTCCTTCTTTGTGAAAGAAGAAAAACACCACAAACAGTTCTCCCGGAAATCTGTTGCTAGCACACCAGTTTGGGAGAGCTCGAAGTTGGAGATCGTGTTACGATTCCGGCTTGATCACGGTTCGTGTGGATACCGTAGAGGGGCGGGATACCTTGTCTTGCTCTTGCTGATTCCGGCACTACAGTTAGGTAGAAGATCCTAACCGTGTAAGGTACGGAAAATTGTTATTCGGTTTATATGCCTCATATGTGTTCCTGTGTTGTTTTTGGAAATTCCGCTGCATGTTTTTCTTGTACATGAGTGTCATATAGCATACCGGAAACTTACAGTGGTATGGAGCCTTCTTGTGAAGCTCTAAACCGTATAAGTGATGCATATGTGATATGATCATCTTAGTATGTGTTGTTTTCATTTTGTGTATGTGATATGCTAAATGATTTTGAACATGTTGATGTTGTGTTTTGTCAAATGAGTTTTGAAAAATAAGCACTTGATTGATATGAGATATTGATCACGATGTTAGTGGCAGTAAGTCGAAGAGTTCGACTAAGAAAAATCGAGTGTTGGTTTGTGTATCGAACGATTGTCGTTCTAGTACATCTAGGCCATAACATCGATGTTGTGTGACCAACATCGATGTTGGCATGAGTTTAGCTTAGGCCGAACCTTCATAACATCGATGTTGTGTGACAAACATCGATGTTCTGATGAAGTGTAGCCTAGGCCGAATCTTCACAACCAACATCGATGTTCTCATGCAAACACTCAACAACATCGATGTTAAGAGTTACAACATCGATGTTATTTGAGCTCGGCCAAATTGGTTTGAAGTTCCAGAATTCAAATAACATCGATGTTAAAGTTCCAACATCGACGTTATTGAGTTCCAGAAGTTCGAACATCGATGTTTAAGGTCAACATCGATGTTATAATGCTACTGCCAAAAATCTTGAACTTTCAAGTACTCAAAACATTGATGTTTAAGTGTTCAACATCGATGTTCTTGAGCTACTACCAAATAGTTTGGAGTTCAAGTACTCAAACATCGATGTTTAAGTGTTAACATTGATGTTCTATGCACTCAGAAACCTCCAACTTCGATGTTTGATGGTCAACATCGATGTTCTGAGGTCTCGGCAACCTCCAACATCGATGTTTAATGGTTAACATCGATGTTTTGAGGGTTCGGCAACCTCCAACATCGATGTTTGAGTCGATGTTTTGCAGATTCGCAAACTCCAAACATCGATGTTGAAGGGTTCAACATCGATGTTGTGGAACCCAGTAAATTCAACTGCGAATTGGGGGCAGAAGGAGGTCAAATTGGTGTCTGGCCCGAACAGAAAAGTTGTAGCCCTACTTCTTAGCTTTCCAGGGACACCAAGTTTGCACAAATCTGAGTCTACATCTCTGGATATGGCCGAAATACTAAGTGCTGCCAAGTAGTTGGGAGAATCAGATTCTCAAAACATCGATGTTCAAATTAGACATCGATGTTCACATGTATTTTTGGTTTCCAAACTTACATAACATCAATGTATGATTTATATGTTGATGAAATATTAAGTTCTTAGTTGCCTTCCATGATAAGCACTCATCATTGCTTAGATCAACACTAGGTAGGCTTTGCCAAAGCAAGGTGCCTATGTTTATCCTAGCAAGGTGCGAGTGGATAATTGTAATATCTCGACTGCTTATTGTGGGTTTGGACTTAACTAAGTCATCTTAATAGGATTAAGGACTTAGAGACAAGGGATGAGTAATGTCTATGAGATAGATATGGACAAAGTGTTGTTCACTCAACTATCCAAGAGTTACATGAGATGTAATTGACAAGAGTTGTCTACCTAAATAGCTATGATGTAAGTGATCAGCCAAAGCTGACTTATATTGTGGTGAAATATGGATCTTGGCCTACTTATGATTATTTTGATTCATAGTAGGAGTATCATTTAATAGAATTCCTTGTTAAATGATTTTGTATACATGACTATTATTTGTGTGAGTTGATCATTGTTGTAGAGTTACCATGGCACAAAACACTAGCACATTATCATTGCGATCAGTCCTTGAGAAGGACAAGAAGAATAGGAATAGTTTCCTAAAGTGGCATCACATTTTGAGGATAGTCCTCAAACAAGAAAAGAAATTGTATGTCCTTGAATGGCCTGTTCCTAATAAACCGACGCCTAATGCTCTTAGGGCAGAATGAGATGCTTATAAGAAGCATGTTGATGATGCATTGGATGATTGCATGCCTTATGCTAATTACCATGGACTCTGAGCTTCAGAAGCAACATGAGAACATGAGGGCGTTCGATATGATCGAACACCTGAAAATGCTCTGTGTAGAGCAAGCAAGGCATGAGAGGTACGAGACCTCTAAGGCATTGTTCCAACGCAAGATGGCCGAGTCATCACCCGTGAGACCTCATGTGCTCAAGATGATTAGATACATTGAGAGCCTTGAGGGTCTTGGTTTCCTTGGCAAAGGAAAGGGTAAAGCAAAGCTTGACAAGAAGAAGAAATGTACCAAATGGTTTGGTGCATGTACATCTTCTTGTTCTCATGTGCTGAATCCCATGGGTGGTGTTGCAAAGGTAGGAAATTGTTTCCGTTGCAACAAACCATGCCATTACAAGCGCAACTGCCCTGTTTACCTTGAAAAGGTAAAGAAGCAGAAGGGAAGTGAGACTTCCGCTTCAGGTATTTTGTTATAGAGGCTAATATCTCTACCACTGCATCATGGGTACTAGATACCGGCTGTGGTTCTCACATTTGTGGAAATTTGAAGGAACTGAGAAAGAGTAGGAGATTCGCTAAGGGTGAGAAAGACCTACGCTTCGGAATTGGAGCAAGAGTTGCTACATTAGTCGTAGGGACTCTCTATCTATCCTTACCTATTGTTTTGGTTTCAGAACTAGACAACTGTTATTATGTACCTACCATAAGCAGGAATTTGATTTCTGTGTCTTGTATGGACAAGAAAGGTTTTTCATTGATAACAAAGAACAATTGTTGTTCTATTTATTTCAATGAAAATTTATTATGGTGGTGCATTTTAAACGATGGTTTGTATGTTCTAAACCAAGAAACGCCTGTCTATAACGTTAATATGAAGAAGGTTAGAATGAATGATTCTAGTGAAACCTATCTTTGGCATAGTCGTTTGGGCCATATAAACGAGACTCGTATTTCTAAACTCCATAAGGATGAAATTTTAGACTCATTTGATTTTGAATCATTTGAGACATGTGAGTCATGTTTATTAGGCAAAATGACGAAGGCTCCTTTTATCGGTAAAGGTGAAAGGGCTTCGGACTTGTTAGGCCTTATACATACTGATGTATGGGAATCTATGTCGACACAAGCTAGGGGTGGATTTCAATACTTCATTTCATTTACTGATGATTTCAGTAGATATGGTTATGTGTACCTTATGAGACACAAGTCAGAATCCTTTGAAAAGTTCAAAGAATTCAAGAATGAAGTACAGAGTCAACTCGGAAAGATATTAAAATGCTTCGATCTGATCGAGGAGGTGAATACTTAGACCGAGAGTTTCTTGATCATCTAAAGGGTTGTGGTATAGTATCACAACTTACTCCACCGGGTACGCCTCAATGGAATGATGTATTTGATAGGAGGAACAGAACCTTGTTAGATATGGTTCGTTCTATGATCAGTCAAGCTGACCTTGCTTCTCCATTTTGAGGACATGCATTATTGAGTGCTGCATTTACACTTAACCGTGTTCCATCTAAATCGGTCGAAAAGACACCATATGAGATATGGACTGGGAAGCGTCCCAATTTGTCTTTTATTCGGATTTAGGGTTGTGAGGCTTACGTAAGACGTGAAGCATCAGATAGACTCGACCCTAAATCCGACAAGTGCCTTTTGTATGATACCTTAAAGAGTATTGTTTCTATAATCCCACAGAGCACAAAGTGTTTGTGGCTCGGACTGCTATTTTTCTAGAAAGATAGTTCATTTCTAGAAGAATCAGTGGGAGGAAATAGAACTCGAAGAAGTTCGAGATATAGAGGCTGAGATGGAACAAGGACAGGATTCGCAAATTGTTGTGGATGAGAATCCTGTACCTGTAACACATGGACCGCGGAGGTCGGATAGGATTCGGTATGAGCCTGAGAGATATGGTTTACTCATAACTCATACTGGAGATATGATGCTCATAGGTGAGGATGAGCCCACTTCCTATCAGCTGGCCATTACGGGTCTGGACTCCAAGAAGTGGCTTGAAGCCATGAATTCGAAAATGGAATCCATGTATGAAAAACAAGGTATAGACCTTGGTTGATCCACCTGAAAGGGTAAAACCTATAGGGTGCAGATGGGTCTTTATGGAAGACCGACATAGATGGTAATGTGATTACCTTTAAAGGGAAATTGGTTGCGAAAGGTTTCAAGCTAGTTCATGGTATTGACTATGATGAAACTTTCTCACCAGTCGCCATGGTTAAATCTATCCGGATTCTATTGGCTATAGCTGCATACCACGATTATATGAGATATGGCAAATGGATGTCAAAAACTGTTTTCCTTGAACGGAAATCATTTAGAGGATGTGTATATGACACAGCCTGAAGGTTTTGTTGATCCAAAGAATGCCAATATGGTATGCAAGTTGCAAAGGTCCATTTATGGACTTAAGCAAGCTTCAAGGAGTTGGAATCTTCGTTTTAATGAAGTAATGAAAGAGTTTGGTTTCATTAAAAGTGAAGATGACTCATGTGTTTACAAGAAGGTTAGTGGGAGCACTATTGTTTTCTTGTTACTTTATGTTGACGACATTCTACTCATTGGGAATGATATTCCGACACTACAGTCTGTAAAGACTTGGTTAGGAAGAATTTCTCAATGAAGGACTTAGGAGGAGCTGCCTAAGTGTTAGGTATAAAGATCTATAGAGATAGATCCAAAAGGCTTCGCGGGCTAAGTCAGAGTACATATGTTGACAAGGTGATAAAGAGGTTTAGCATGCAAGATTCCAAGAAGGGTTTCTTGCCCATGTCACATGGCATATCTCTCTCAAAGAATCAATGTCCTAGTACGACTAAGGAGAGAGAGCGGATGAGTAAGATCCCTTATGCTTCTGCAATAGGATCTGTCAGGTATGCCATGCTATGTACTAGACCGGTTGTCGCTTATGCTTTGAGTGTCACAAGCAGATGCCAATCTGATCCCAGTGAAAGTCACTGGACAGCAGTTAAGAATATCCTTAAGTACTTGAGAAGCACTAAGGATGCATTCCCGGTTTACGGAAGCGTTGATGGGCTTGTTGTAAAGTGTTACAAGGATGCTAGCTTCCAAACTGACAGGGATGTTTTTAGATCGCAATCAGGTTATGTGTTTTTGTCTTGGAGGTGGCGCTGTTTGCTGGAAGAGTTCCAAGCAAGAAACAGTTGCCGACCCTACGACTGAGGCTATACAAAGTTCCACTGAGAACTATGTATCACATCTTTTGACTGAGCCTCTCACACAGCGGAAGCATGATGGTCATGCTACATCCATTTGTATTAGATACATGGATGATTGGCTTTAGTGCAAGTGGGAGATTGTTAGTAATATGCCCAAAAGCCAATCAATGGATGATCGTATATAGTCGTGTATATACATTAAGGTTATTCCAATAAATATGATTATGAGATAATCGCTTGCACATATTTATAACCCTAGAGTATATATTTGATATATTCTTAAATGTCCCTAGTCGATTATTATTATGGATGGGTTATAATAATAAATTAAGACTAGCGTATGTTGAGAATTTATATGTGATATGAATTCTACATACGGGTACAAGTTGGAGAACTTGTGGACTGGACCGACCCACATAAGAATGCTACATGGAGCGTTATATGTTTGTCGATAGCGATTCTTATATGTATTGTCCTTAGACCTGAGATCGTCAAGGTTCCCAACATGTGAGTCATATACTTTGATATTATTCCTAGTCATCCGTAACTGGGTGGACTTAAGGGTAATCATTGGGTATATGATAAGTGTGTAGTGGGTTTTGTATGATCCAGAGGGGATTCGTCCAACCCATATAACGGGTATATTATCGGATGGTTTCTTGATAGAGTTGAACTGTAAATGCACGGCCGTGCTCGGATTATGATATGGTGATATCATTGGTATCCGTTTTACACAGTTAACTCGAGGATCAAGAAACCGAGATTAAACATATACGAGATTGACATATTCCATGTCTCGGTTTAATCTTGATAATGGGACGAAGGGACGATGACATATTCTGAGGCATAGAGAATCAGTACTGATCTTGTCGTTCGGGTAGCAATGATGTGTTGCTAGACGCCGCTCTTTGCTTATAATTGTGAAATGGGATTTTACAATTATTGTCGGACGTTACAAGTGCCTACAGGGTCACACACATAGAACCGTTGATTCGAGCAGGTGGTTGAACAGTGGTTGGACCGTGGTTGGACCACGGTTGAACCAGGGTCGTTTTTTGGTGGTTGGTTTGCTGAATGTCAGCATAATTGAGCCCCATTAGTGTTGTCATGTGTGATAATACATTAGTGTGATTAGTGGAGGCTAATGATAATGAATGTCATTATCATTGGACCACCATGTTTGCCATTAGTCACATTATCCTATGCCAACATGTGTTAGTGGAAGTGTGTGTGTTGTGATCAGTTTTTTCAGACCCTTTGAGAGCTGCACATCACGTTTTTGATAGACACAAGAAGCTCAAGAGAGTCTTGAGTACACTTACTCACTTCCTTTTCTTCTTCTTTGTAAAAGAGAGAAGAAAGAACACCAACAAAGACCACTAGCTTTGGATGTGTGGTTTGAGTGATTAGATCACTTCCTCTTCATCTTGGCATACTCTGGTTTTGTTCTTGAGAAGAGTTCTTGAGAACTTGAGAGAGCTTACACACATACACCCTTGTTTGAGAAACAGGAGAGACACCACAACCATTCAAGCTCCCGGTTTCTGCTGCTAGCACCCAGTCCGGGAGTGCTCGGAAGTTGGGTCGTGTGACGAAACCACCTTGATCACGGTTCGTGTGGATACCGTAGAGGGGCGAGGCCTTTGTCTGGCTATAACTGATTCGGTTCCAGCAGTTGGGTGAAAGACCTCAACCGAACAAGGTACGAAATTTTGTTATACGGTTTATATGCTTCACATGTGGTTCTTGGTTAGTTTCCGTGCTTTCGTTGTGCATCTTATGTTGTATATGAGTGTCATATTGCTTCCGGAAACTTACAGTGGTAACGGAGCCTTCTTGTGAAGCTCTAAACCGTATAAATGATGCATATGTGATATGATCATCTTAGCATGTGTAGGAATCGTTTTGTGTATGAGATATGCTAAATGGTTTTGAACATGATGTGTTTGTGTATTATCAAATGATATGCTGAATTTGTTTTGGTATATGTGATTTGCCATCCAATTATAAGCATATGTTTGATATGTTTTTGAGTAAATATACATGATATGTTTTATGTGATAGAGCATGATCATGTCATATTGTATTCAATTATATATATGTGATATATATGTTGTTAAGGTTGATTTGTCAAAAGTGTTTTGACAACAAGCACTTGATTGGTATGAGATATCAATCAAGATGTTTATGGCAGTAGGTCGAAGGGTTCGACTAAGAAAAACTGAGTGTCGGTTTGTGTATCGAACGATTGTCGTTCAAGCAAGTTTAGGCCATAACATCGATGTTGGTAACATCGATGTTGGCATGAAGATTGGCCTTGGCCGAATCTCCAAAACATCGATGTTGTGTGACCAACATCAATGTTCTCATGCTAACACTCAACAACATCGATGTTTAAATGTTAAACATCGATGTTATTTGAGCTCGGCCAAATTGGTTTGAAATTCCAGAATTCAGATAACATCGATGTTCAAGTTCCAACATCGATGTTATAGAGTTCCAGGAGTTCAAACATCGATGTTTATGGTAAACATCGATGTTTTTATGCTACTGCCATGGTTTTGAACTTTCAACTACTCAAAACATCGATGTTTAAGAGTTCAACATCGATGCTTTTGAGCTACTGCCAAAAGGTTTAGAGTTCAAGTGCTCCAACATCGATGTTTAAGGGTCAACATCGATGTTGTATGCATTCGGTAACCTCCAACATCGATGTTTGATGGTCAACATCGATGTTCTGAGGGTTCGGCAACCTCCAACATCGATGTTTGACTTAAAACATCGATGTTGTTTGGATTCTGGAACTCCAAACATCGATGTTTAAGGGTTCAACATCGATGTTGTGGAGACCACTGAATTGAACTGCAAATTGAGTACAGAAGGAGGCCGAATTGGTGTCTGGCTTGAACAGAAAAGTTGTAGCTCTACTTCTTAGCTTTCCAGGGACACCAAGTTTGCACAAATCCAAGCTCTATAACTCCGGATATGGCCGAAATACTGAGTGCTGCCAATGGTTGGCGAGAATCAGTTTCTCAAAACATCGATGCTTAAGTTAGACATCGATATTCACTTGTATTTTTGGTTTCCAAATTTACATAACATCAATGTATGATTTATCAAGAACAAGCATTTGATGTGCTGGAATTATATGTTGATGAAAAATATTAAGTTCTTAGTTGCCTTCCATGATAAGTACTCATCAAGCCTAAGATCGACAATTGGTAGGTTTTTGCCAAAGCAAGGTGCCATTGTCTATCCTAGGAAGATGCGAGTGGATAATTGTAATATCTCGACTGTTTATTGTGGGTGTGGACTTAACTAGGTTACCTTAATAGGATTAAGAACCTAGAGGCAAGGGTTGAGGAATGTCTATAAGATAGACTTGGACAAGGTGTTGCTCACTCAACTATCCAAGAGTTACATAGAGATGTAATTGA
>JAKUCV010005411.1:37889-49780 GCA_028386065.3 Turnera subulata
ACATGGATGGTAATGTGATTACCTTTTTAAAGGCGATTGGTTGCGAAAGGTTTCAAGCTAGTTCATGGTATTGACTATGATGAAACCTTCACACCAGTCGCCATAGTTAAATCTATCCGAATTCTATTGGCTATAGCTGGATGCCATGACTATGAGATATGGTATGCAAGTTGCAAATGTCCATTTGTGGACTAAAGCAAGCTTCTAGGAGTTGGAATTTTCGTTTTAATGATGTAATCAAAGAGTTTGGTTTCATTAAAAGTGAAGATAATTCATGTGTTTATAAGAAGGTTAGTGGGAGCACTATTGTTTTCTTGTTGTTGTATGTTGACGACATCCTACTTATTGGGAATGACACTCCGACACTGAAGTCTGTAAAGACTTGATTAGGAAATAATTTCTCAATGAAGGACTTAGGAGGAGCTGCCTAAGTGTTAGGCATAAAGGTCTATAGAGATAGATCCAAAAGGCTTCTCGGGCTGAGTCAGAGTACATATATTGACTGGATGCTAAAGGGGTTTAGCATGCAAAGATACCAAGAACAGTTTCTTGCCCATGTCACATGGCATAGCTCTCTCAAAGAATCTGTATCCTAGTATGACTAAGGAGAAAGAGCGGATGGGTTAGATTTCTTATGCGTTTGCAATAGAATCTGTACTAGGCCGGATGTCACTTATGCTTTTGAGTGTCACAAGCAGGTGCCAATCTGATACCGGTGAAAGTCACTGGATAACGGTTAAATATCCTTAAGTACTTGAGAAGCACTAAGGATGCATTCCTGGTTTACGGAAGCGTTGATGAGCTTGTTGTAAAGTGTTACAAAGATGCCAGCTTCCCAACTGACAGGGATGATTTTAGATCGCAATAAGGATATGTGTTTCGTCTTGGAGGTGGCACTGTGAGCTGGAAGAGTTCCAAGCAAGAACATCCATCGACTCTACAACTAAGGCTGTGTATAGTTCCTTCTGGGAACAATGTAGCAGATACATTGTCTAAGATACATGGATGATTGGCTTTAGTGCAAGTGGGAGATTGTTAGTAATATGCCCAAAAGTCAATCATGGATGTTTATTTATAGTCATGTACATACACTTTAAGGTTATTCCAATAAGTATCGTTTATGAGATAAACGCTTGCACATACTTACAACCCTAGAATATTTCATATTCTTAATTGTCCCTAGTCGATTATTATTATGGATGGGATGTAATAATAAATCAAGACTAGCGTATGTTGAGAATTTATATGTGATATGAGTTCTACATACGGGTACAAGTTGGAGAACTTGTGGACTGGACCGACCCACATAAGAACCCTACATGGAACATTATATGTATGTCATTAGTGGTTCTTATAGATGTGATTGTCCTCCGACCTGAGATCGTCAAGGTATCCAACATATGAATCATGTACTTTGATATTATTCCTAGTCACCCGTAACTGGGTGGACATAAGGGTAATCATTGGGTATATGCCGAGTATGTAGTGGGTTTTGATTGATCAAGAGGGGATTCGTCCAACCCATAAGTTGAACTGTAAATGCACGGCCGTGCTCGGATTATGATATGTTGATATCATTGGTATCCGTTTTACACAGTTAACTCGAGGATCAAGAAACCGAGATTAAACATATACGAGATTGACATATTCCATGTCTCGGTTTAATCTTGATAATGGGACGAAGGGACGATGACATATTCTGAGGCATAGAGAATCAGTACTGATCCTGTCGTTCGGGTAGCAATGATGTGTTGCTAGATGCCGCTCTTTGCTTATAATTGTAAAATGGGATTTTACAATTATTGCCGGACGTTACAAGTGCCTACAGGGTCACACATATAGAACCATTGATTCGAGCAGGTGGTTGAACCGTGGTTGGACCATGGTTGGACCGGTTTGTGGTTGGACTGTGGTCGGACTAGGGTCGTTTTGGGCTGGTTGGTTCACTAATTATCAGCATTATTGAGCCACTTTAGGTGCTGTGTATGTTGATAAGGTTTAGTGGAGACATTATTATGTATAGACATAATTGTGGGGGGTAATGGGCCAATGTGTTGGCCATAACCTCCACTATCTCTATTAGCCTTTGATGTGTGGATTGGAGTGATTTGATCACTTCTTCTCCTTCATGCTATTCACTGAGTTTTGTTCTTGAGAGTGTTCTTAAGAGCTTGAAAGAGCATACACACACATCTCCTTCTTTGTGAAAGAAGAAAAACACCACAAACACTACTCCCAGAAATCTGTTGCTAGCACACCAGTTCGGGAGAGCTCGAAGTTGGAGATCGTGTGACGATTTCGGCTTGATCACGGTTCGTGTGGATACCGTAGAGGGGCGGGATACCTTGTCTTGCTCTTGCTGATTCCGGCACTTCAGTTAGGTGGAAGATCCTAACCGTGTAAGGTACGGAAAATTGTTATTCGGTTTATATGCTTCACATGTGTTCCTGTGTTGTTTCCAGAAATTTCGCTGCATGTTTTTCTTGAATATGAGTGTCATACAGCATACCGAAAACTTACAGAAGGAAGGAAGAACTAACATCGAATTCACCTCTCGATCAAACACCTTTGAACGTCTGGAACATGGGTTAAAAAAATCAGAACATTGGGTTTTCAAAGGGGTGCATGATTCTGCAACTTTTGTTGCAGAAATTGTGTCGCCCCTAACCTCCAATCTGTTCCAAACCTTATGCTCACCTTTGTTTTCTTTTTTTCTGTAATTCAGAGCATGAATTAAACAATCCCTCTTAGGTTGAAGGGGTGCAACATGTCTCTGGTTTTTCTATAATAAATTGCTCATCTTATGCTCTTAACCCGTTTTTTCTTGTTTTAGTTGTTGCACACTTGATACATATTTGAGTTCTGGCCAAACACTTGCATGATGATAAGTAGCTAGGTGAAGTACCGAAAGGAGAAGCTATAGTTGTGGAACCTCAACAACCTACCTATAGTTTCTTGCTTTTGACAAGAGTTAGGAACTATTTGAGGAATTAGCCTCAACACCAATCTTATTCCCTGTGGTTTGACCGATGCGAAAGCATTAGGATGAGTGAGAGCCTTGGGAGGAAACTGTGAGTGAAAACGAATGGGTTCAGTATAGGTTGAGAGCGCCTGGAAGAACTGATCTGTGTAATTGATTTTTTTTCTCGACAGGCCCAACCACAGGCTCAGCCTGTTGCGGCACAGTCAAGAAGAATGACACCACTTTTAATCTGATTCTTGAATGATTATTGAGTAGCCTATTTTAAATCTAGTAGCAGCTTGGTGAAGGACCGAAAGGAGAAGCCGAGTGTGCTGGACCAACAATACTCAGCCTTCACTCCCTAGCCGTTCGAAAGATGATAGGCAGAGACTGTGGGTACCTAGCACCAACACTAGGCAGAGACTGTGGGTACCTAGCACCAACACTAAACTTCACCCCTAAGTGGATGTCTATTCTAGTGACAGGGGGTAGATGGAAGCTTGGGGAACTATCAATAAGATCAAAAGCCGTTGGAAGTACTTTAGGTTGGGAGCCCCTTCAAGATATCTCATTAAACACAAGGCGTCAAACAGGCTCAGCCTGTTATGATGCTGTTGAGAAATTTAGAGCATAAAAGCAAGACATGTGAACCCCAGATGCCTAAGACTTCACCAAATTTGATCTCTTCCTACTTCAACACTGTTATTACTTTTTATTTTCTTGCTTATTCTAAATTTCAATTAGCATTCACCCCCTAATCCATTTTTGTTTAATTGTTTCAAGCCTAATTTATCTAATTAAGGAGTAACAGGCTCAACTCAGTCCCTATAGATACGACCTTGATAAAGTACTACAACTACCTTGTGCACTTGCAGGAACCATTTGTGACAGTAGAGCACGCATCAAGTTTTTGGCACCGTTGTCGGGGACTAGCGCTTGATTCTTTTGCTTTTTATTTTGATTTATTAGGCTTTTTATATTTTAACCCTTTTTGTTTTCAAAGTTGAAGTCTTCAGGTGGTGCATGCCCCAAACCAAGAGCAGGCAACCAGCTCTAATCTTCCACCAGGAGATCGAAAAGAGAACTTGCCAGATTTGAAGGCAGAACAAACAAAAGCAACGGAACATGGCGGACAGACCTAACGAAGGAGCGCACCAAGGCATTGGACAGGCTCAGCCTGTTCGACCCTACATCCACATGTCCCAGCTCCTACAACCACCAACCACCATCATCCACAACAGCATAGCCATTCCAGATGTAGATTCTCCATATGAGCTCCGCACCAACTTGCTGAGCATGCTGGAAAGGCGTACTTTTGGATGGACACCCTCTGAAGATCCAAACTCACACTTGCAAAACTTCCTGCGAGCGTGCAGCACTGTGAACATAGCAGGGTTGACCAAGGAGCAGCTGTACATGAGAGTGTTTCCATTCTCACTCAGTGATGCAGCATTTGAATGGCTCAACAACCATGAAGTAGGCCGTTTCACTGACTGGGACAGCCTAGTTAGAGCTTTCTTAAAGGAATACGATCCCTCAAGTAAGGCTGCAAGTTTGAGGCAGTAGCTTATTGGCTTTAGCCAACGCTATGATGATTCAATTCGAGATGCTTGGGAGTGTTTCAAGGGATCACTAAGGAGATGCCGAAACCACCGAATTGACGAGGCCGTACAGCTTGAACACTTTTACTACGGCTTATGCGACGAAGATTAGAACACCTTGGACAAGATGGCCAATGGTGCATTCTTGGACAAAGACTATAATGATGGAGTCTCCATTCTTGAAGCCCTGTCCGAGAGGAAGACCCAAGTTACGGGAGTCAAGGCCTCTGGAATAATTGGTGTAGATCGGGTGACCAAGCTAGTGGCGGAAATAGAAGCCCTCAGGAAGCAATTAGGGGCTTCTCAAGTCAAGACAGCTGCAGTCACAGGCTCAGCCTGTGATGCGTTTCATTTACGCGTGACTTTTTCAAATTTATAATTTTAGATCAATTCACAACACGACACACAAATAACTCACGAGTAAACGCAAAGATTGTTAACTGCAAGCGCACAGTGTACTATGTAGTGTAGTAGTCTAATCAAGATCGATCCACGGAACAAGGGAAATAAGTACTACCTAATGTCACAGCTTACGATTTTCTAGGCAAATCAAATAAAAGATGGTGTAGGGTAATGTCGAAACTAACAAATAAAAAGAAATAAAATCGCAGACTTAATCTAAAGTGAAGTTCTATCAATATCTAAAACAATCTAGGAAATCAGGGTTCACACAATTATTATCTAGGTTTATTATGCATGGATGTCGATTTCAATGTTGATGTGTGATTGTGGGCATTTGTTTCTAATGTCTTAATCCTCAGCTCTCGCATGTTGAATCAAATATTCAGCAAAGATTACTACCTAGCTCTTGCATAGCCTAGCATCAATACTAAACTCATTAAGCACAAAACAATCAATCAAATCAATGTTGATGTGTGATTGTGGGCATTTGTTTCTAATGTCTTAATCCTCAGCTCTCGCATGTTGAATCAAATATTCAGCAAAGATTACTACCTAGCTCTTGCATAGCCTAGCATCAATACTAAACTCATTAAGCACAAAACAATCAATCAAGCCCTAAGAAACTATCAGCTCTCGCATATTTTAGCATCATTCAATCTTCTTATTGCAAAATTTTGTTCCTCCATCACTAATGATTGTGTGTGGAGTCCCAAACCTGGTGAAAATATTCTTTCTGAGGAAATTAATAACTGTCTTTCCATCATTATGAGGCACTGCGCCTGCTTCTACCCACTTAGACACGTAGTCTACCGCAACTAGGTTGTATCGATTGTTGAACGATGCGGGGAATGGCCCCATAAAATCGATACCCCAAACGTCAAATAGCTCAACTTCTTGAATTCCTTGTTGCAGCATCTCGTTCCTTTTGCTGATATTTCCTGTTTTTTGGCATTTTTCGCATGCTTTCACAAAGGATTTCGCATCAGAAAACATCGAAGGCCAATAAAATCCCGATTGCAATATCTTCGTGGCAGTTTTCCATGCGCCAAAGTGTCCTCCGAAAGGTGCGTCATGACATTGCTCCAAAATTGCTTTACTTTCGTCTTCAGGAATGCATCTCCAAATAATGTTGTCATTGCACCTCTTGAAAAGTAACGACTCTACCCAAAAATATTCTCGCACATCAGCAAGAAATTTCTTCTTCTGATGCCATAAAATCCCCGGTGGTAGAATTCCACTTACAAGGTAGTTGACGAAATCGGCATACCAAGGAGCTTCTTTAGTAGAAATCGCATTCACCACGGCGAGGAAATTATCAGGCAATGCATCATTGATCGGCTTCTCCTCCTTTTGCCTCTCGTCTTTCACAACATCATCGACTCGGAAACAACTGTCTTCTTCAAGTGGTCCTTCGGTAGCACGGAAGACATTGAACTCGATTTTCTCATTCCCAATCCTTAAAGTAAGCTTTCCATCACAGACATTAATTTGAGCTCCGGCAGTAGCTAAGAATGGCCTCCCAAGAATAATCGACATTTGAAAATCAATCTCCATGTCGAGCACCACAAAATCGACTGGTACAAATAACTTCCCAACCTTGATTGGAACATCCTCCAATATCCCCACTGAATATTTGACAGATCGATCCGCAAGCTGAAGAGAGATGGTAGTAGGCTTCATATCTCCAATCTCTAGCTTCTCAGTAATTCGCTTTGGAATAAGACTAACACTGGCTCCCAAATGACATAGAGCTCGCTCAATACACATAGAACCAATAATGCAAGGAATAGAGAAAGTTCCAGAGTCCTTCAATTTCGGCGGCAGCTTGTTCTACAGGATTGCACTGCACTCCTCCGTCAAAGCCACTGTCTCGTAATCTTCTAGCTTCCTTTTCCTGGAAAGAATTTCCTTGAGAAATTTAGCATAAGCAGGCATTTGAGAAATTACTACAGTAAATGGAAGATTAATATGCAATTTCTTTAAATGTTCATGAAATCTCCCGAATTGTTCGTCTTTTTTTGTCCTGCTGAAGTCGCTGAGGGAATGGAACCGGTGGTTCTTAAGCTCCGAATTCAGGCCATATCTCCTTCGGTTGCTCTCTTTTCTACTTCGTTAGCTGCCACTTGGGAATCCACTTCTCTTGCTCTTGCTTCTTTTCCTCTGCTCGCTTTTCAGGTAACTGCTTCTCCGCTTGCAGTTGCTCATCTTGTTCTTCTTGCTTAATGATGGTGTCGGCTTCATCTTTTTTAGGTGGATAGGGATCATCTAATTGCTTGCCGCTTCTAAGTTCTACAGCCTTGACTTGCTCTCTCGGATTAACTGTGGGTTGTCCCGGTAGGTTTCCTGGTGTCCTCGTGATCGCCTCTGCTTGCTGCGCAAGTTGCGTCTCAAGCATCTTCGAGTGAGTCTCCATATTCGCCATCCGATTGTTGAATCCTTGCATCATCTCCGTTTGCATACGTTGAGTCTCCATTATGGCTTTCATCATATATGTAAGATCCATGTCTTGATTCTTCGAAATTCGCATGCTTGAACTCTTCTTCCCATAATCGTTCCTTTGAAAACCGCCTTGCTGGTTAGGATGATTCCTCCATTCCGGATTGTATGTGTTGGTGTAGGGTCCTCGTTGTTGTTGGCGTTGATGAATGTAGTTCATCTGCTCAATCATCAACTCGTCTCCAGTCGGACAATTCATTGAACTGTGTCCAGCACCTGCACATTTATCACAAATTAAACTCGGCATAACAGCAGCAACACATGTTTTTACCTGCTGACTCAAAGAATCTATCTTCGAATTAAGCATTGTCACTGTCTCCACTTCCAAAATTCCAACTACTCGCTTGTTGTTTGATCGTGAAGAGCTCTGGTAACTAGTACTCGCCATCGTCTCCAATTTCTGATATGCCACATCTGGTGCTTGCGCCATGAATGCCCCTCCTGAAGCTGCGTCCAAACTCATGCGCAAAGGCTCAGTTAAACCATTAAAGAACGATTGAACTATAACCCATTTGGGTAATCAATGTTGTGGGCATCCTTGAACAAGATCCTTGTAACGTTCCCATGCTTCACAAAAACTTTCTCCATCGAATTGAGTGAATGATGTAATCTTGCTTCGGATACGTGCTGCTTTATCAGGTGGATAGTATTTAGCAAGAAAAGCCTTTGAAAGCTCCTCCCACGTCTTGCATGTTCCAGCTGCTCCTGACTTCAACCACTTCTTAGCCTTGCCTTGCAAAGAAAACGGAAATAAGCGAAGTCGAATTGCATCATCAGTCGCCTCATTGATCTTGATCAAATCACAAATCTCCGTAAACGTGTGTAGACGATGATTCGGGTCCTCATTATCCAAGCCTCCAAATTGTTCCTGTTGCACCATGTGAATGAGTGCTATCTTCAGTTCGAAATTCTTGGCATTGATCGCTGGCCTTGCAATGCTCGACTGCACAATATTCAAACTCGGTGTTGCGTAGTCACGCAATGTCTTGTTTCCTTCTTTTGCCATGATAACTATCACGAAATTATCTGCTACAACTTCTGTTTTATCTTCTATTTCAGCGTCTTGAAGAAACTCCACAGGCTCTACGACTTGCTTCTGCTTTCGCTTGTTCGCATGTAGTTGCTTGTGTAATGTTCTCTCGATCTCTGGATTGATCTCAGGAATTGGACTCGATGAAGCACCGCGTCTCATCTTGGGCATCAACCAAAATCGACAACACTATATAAAAAAGAAAAACAAAAATCGAATATATAAATTAAAAAGAAATAAAAAGAAACTAATGTGAAAAATAAAACCGAAAGTAATCTAGCTGCAATCTCAATAGTATCAAAACCGTTTGTTCCCCCGCAACGGCGCCAGAAAAGCTTGATGCGTTTTATATACGCGTGACTTTTTCAAATTTATAATTCTTGATCAATTCACAACACGATACACAAATAACTCACGAGTAAACGCAACGATTGTTAACTGCAACCGCACAGTGTACTATGTAGTGTAGTAGTCTAATCAAGGTCGATCCATGGAACAAGGGAAATAAGTACTACCTAATGTCACAACTTACGATTATCTAGTCAAATCAAATAAAAGATGGTGTAGGGTGATGTCGAAACTAACAAATAAAAAAAAATAAAATCGCAGACTTAATCTAAAGTGAAGTTCTATCAATATCTAAAACAATCTAGGAAATCGGGGTTCACACAATTATTATCTAGGTTTATTATGCATGGATGTCGATTTCAATGTTGATGTGTGATTGTGGGCATTTGTTTCTAATGTCTTAATCCTCAGCTCTCGCATGTTGAATCAAATATTCAGCAAAGATTACTACCTAGCTCTTGCATAGCCTAGCATCAATACTAAACTCATTAAGCACAAAACAATCAATCAAGCCCTAAGAAACTATCAGCTCTCGCATATTTTAGCATCATTCAATCTGTGTTCTTCTAGGTATCATCACATAAATCACGCAGCTCTCGCATGTTGCAATCAATAAGAATCAATCCAAAGTAGAAAATAAATTCGGCACACATAGATTGAACAATCAACACAATCAATTGAATAAACATCAATCCATAGATAATAAAATCATAGAAGTAATTGGCTATATCCCTAATCCTAGAATAGAGAATTAGTTCATCATAATAAAATAAAAAATCATCAAAATCTCACATGAATTCATCAAGTAAACAATTAAACAGAAAGAAATCGAATAAAAGAGAGAGTAGTGAAGTCGGGTAGCCGATTTGTGTTGGTGATGATGGCGTCGACTTGTGCTCCTCTGGTGACGATTTATGCTGCAATTGGACAGGTGATACTGTGACTCTAAACCTTCAAATCTTGCTGGAAAAACGTTGAATTGTTGTGGGGAATAACCTTTGAAATTGGATGAGGAATTCGGCACCACCTAGAGGATCCAAAAGAGTGAAAACCCTAACCCTACTGGTGTGTGTGACCTAATAACTAAGCAATTCGGCAGAGCTTCGCCCTCTGACTTCTGCCTCCTGAATATGTCGACCTAGTTGGACTTTTGCTGTTTTTCTGACCCGAAACTTGCATGCCACTTAACTCCTATAAGAAGTCTGAATTGGGCGTTGGTCTCTCTATAAAGTTTTAGATAATTAGCTTAGCTTTCTTTCGATAAAAAAAAACTCTTCAATTGGACTTCTGTAGCTCAAGATATTGCCGAAACACTGGGCCTGGGTCGGCATAGAAAAATCTGCATCCTGGGCTGGATTAAAATAATTACTGCTCCTTGTAGACTCGTCCAAAAATTGTGAAATTTAATCCATAGAAAGCTCTGGAAGTCTTGTTCTGTCTCCAACTAGTCTCATTTAATTTAGATGTCTAGAACTCCCGAAATTTTTAAAATAGTCAGTTGTGCTCACTGCAGAAAGTTTCCTAAACTTGGCTAAAATGCTTCCATTCGTCAATAGAAACGATAAATTCCTGATAAAAATACTTAATCAGCAAAATTGAAGTACTAATTGACACAATGCATGAAAACACACAATAATATAAAGATTATACACATAATCGACCAAGAATACATAGTAAAAGCCATTCAAAACCATCATAAAAACACTAACATTTAGATGTTATCAGCCTGTGAAGGATGCGGAGGACCTCAAGGTACATCTAGTTGCCCACTCTTTGCCGAATGTGATTTTTAGCAAGCTCACTATATCCAAAAAACACAGAATCAATATGGGAATACTTACAACCCAGCTTGGAGAGATCACCCAAAATTCTTTTGGAGATCACTGAACGGAAAAAGGAATCCACCACAAGCTCAATACCATAAGCAGAACCATGGTGGATATCAAGGTGAACATCAAGACATGATGAGCATGTTGCAATTAATTCTCGAGAACCAAAATAAAATGAATGAGGAGAATACACAAATCAAGTCCCACAAAAGAATTCTCGAGAATCAGATTGCTCAACAAGCCACATTGTCCACTAGTCAACAAGGAACTCTTCGAGGAAAACCAACAGAAAATCCAAGAGTTGAACATTGCAACGCTGTGATCCTTCGCAGTGGGAGAGAATTAAGAGAGACAGTGCCAAAACTGCCTGAGGCTGTAGAGAAAATCAAGGAACCAGCATCAACTTCCAACTTGGAACAAACAGTGCAGACACAGGCTGAGCCTGTGCCCGGGCCTGTTAGTACCAAAAGAGCTGAGAAACAACCCCCAACTATTCAACCTTACCAACCTCCTCTCCCATACCTAGAAGTATACCACAAATCCAAGCTGGAGAAGCAATTCCGTAAGTTCAAGGAAATGCTGAGTAAGTTATATGTCAATGTGCCTTTCAGTGATGTGGTCACACAAATGCCTTCTTATGCTAAATTCCTCAAGGATATTTTGACAAAGAAGAGAACCATTGATGATATTGAGACTATAGCTATGGCAGCCTAGGGGAGTGCTCTCATTCAACGCCATCCATCTAGAGAATTTTCAGACCTAGGAAGCTTTACAATACCTTGTCACATTGGGAACAAGAAGATTGAAGGAGTCCTATGTGACCTAGGAGCCTTACTACTATCCTGTAAGTTTCCTAAGAGCTATATGACACTCATACAAAGGCTCATCAAGCAGCGGAAAGATAGGAAACTACCCTAGAACCACATGTGAGGCTACAAAACCGAATAACAAATTTTACTTACTTGGAGATTAGGATCTTTCACCTAATTATGAGTATAGAACCAGCAAGAGCAGGATGAAAACATCCTCTCCTCTACGGTATCCACACGAACCTTGATCGTCCCGGAAACGTCACACGAATCCAAGAACGGGCACTTCCACTTGATGTGCTAGCAACAAGAATGGAAGCTTGTGTATATGGGTGTGTTTGTACTTCCTTTCTTTCACACAAAGAAGAGAAGCTTCAGAGAGTGTTTTTGGGTGTTTCAAAAACGTGGTGAAGG
>JAKUCV010005412.1:8838-57472 GCA_028386065.3 Turnera subulata
TAGTGTCCATATTGATCGTCTTTCCATTGTCGTGAGCACTTCGGACTCACCCCTCACCTGCGGGCTTTCATCCCGTAGGATGAGTTGTTTCATGTACAGGTTTGGTGCATTCCAGACAGGCTGCAGCGTTTCCCTTGGACGGGCTTGGATCCATAGGTTGCATGTGTCGCATACAGTGTTAGTTATTTAAAGTCTTCCGATGTGCATAGTTTTTCTATTATTGGGCCATTGGGCCGGTTTTATTATTATTGATGTTTATTATTATGGGCTGTCGAGCCCGAGTTATTGTGGTTCACACTGTATGCTTGGGTTTATTTGATTGGGTTGTCACAGTTCCGGCTCGTGTTTACTGTGTACGGTAAATTCGGGTCGGGGCGCTTCAATATAAAATGGAGTCAAAATTTTTAACAAAGAGCATGCTTAGGATTCAAGCCCGGGCACAACAAGTATAAGTCAAGACGCGCAACCACTGAACCACGACCTTTTCTTGTAATTTTATTACCATAGTTAGCAAATATTAAATTCTAGGGGGGCTAGGGCCCCTGCTTGCTCCCCCCTATATCCGCCCCTGACCCCAAAGCCTCCACATGGCAATAAAACAAGACCACAAAAATCTTATGTGTCAAAACTTGGTAGGGATACAGCTTTAAATATATATAATAGATTTCTTGACACGATAGAATTTATGTACACCAAGATTAATTAATATGATTGGGTAATATACTACTACGAATATGAGAAATTAGCTACACAATTTTGTTCAAATTTTAAACCATGCACATGTAGCATGAGTGCATGACTACTGTACACATTACTCCAACAGTATATTACAATGTTTCCAGGAAACATCAGGAAATGTGCGAGACTAGAGTAACACACCCATGGATTCTACTATTTATAGACAACAGTATATTACTTTCTTGCTAAGTTGATGTATTTGGTTTTTCTTTGCAGTTGACATACTTTTCATTTCTGGAAGTTCTTTTTAGTGTTCACATTGCTTTTGTATTGAATCTGGATACCAACAACTCCATGCATATAATTGGTTCTCTTGAATATGGTCTTAAAGGATTGGATATGAATATCTCATCGCAGGTGTGGCAACAGATGCCATACTGTCACTATTACCTATTTCAATTGTTCTCACATTGAAATAGTAATAGCTAAATTTGCTCCTGCGGTTTATATTTAATTTGCTTTGTGATCTCAACTTTTATACTAAATGTTTAATACACTCAATTACAGTGTGCCTCTGCTGTTGACAATTTGGCTGTTTTCTGTTTTAACAACATCATAATGGGCGAGGCACCAACTTCACCTGCTGCAATTAAACTTGCTCGACATATAGCAGACTGTTCCAATTTCTAGTTTTTATTCTTTAACCTTAATGTTGTTTGGTCTTCTACGGTTTGAAGAAGGCAAAATTGTTTCTTGGAATTGTTCAAAACTAACACTTTTTTTTTTTCAAAAAAGCCCCGCCAACAATAGTATAACTGTTGACCATCATCTTTTCTAACTCTACCACCTCCCTCCCTTCTTCCCTCTGTTATCAATCATTTCATCAAAATTCAAAAGCAAAACTCAGGCGCTTTCTTTCTCTCTCTCTCTCTCCATGAACGGAACCACAGTTTTCCCCGCCACTCCGGTGACGTACCCGGCATTGAAGCTTCATGGGAAGCCCGTAGCCTGGATCGCCTTCGGCTGTGTGCTTGCCTTCATCATCTTGTTGGTGTTCCTGTACGCCATTTACAAGCTGTTCACCGCCTACTTGTCCATCAACGGCGCTCCTGCTCCTGCTCTTGCTCCTCTCCCATTGCAGCCGGAGATCGAGATGGCGTGAGCCCCTCCTAAATTATCCTCCTCTAGAATCCTGTCTAAGTAGCAGCAGTTAGCTTGTTAAGTAACAATTGTAAACTTAGAATTTTATTTCTTTTTACCGTTTTAGCTTTTGTCTGCTGTTTAAACTTGGAGTAGTTTTACAAATCTTTCCATCGTTATTGATTTCTGATGTTGGATGTGTTTTGATGTTTGATTGATGGTTGTCTATTAGTGGATGATGATTTGGGTGTGTTTTAGCTTTGTCTGCTGTGTTTGATGTTGGAGTAGTTTTAATTACAAGTCGATTTGGGAACTTAGATATCCCAAAATGGTAATTATTGGGATTCTGGCAAGGACTGGACTTTTAGAGTGAGCTCTCCTGATGCTGCTTTGTTCACATGTTTCAAGCTATATTCTTTCTAGCAATGGAGACGTTAATGTGATTATTCAATCCCATAATCGTGTTGTTTGGACATGCCCTGTCTTCTTGGCTTTCGAGATTGCCTATGATGAGGAGGTAATTTAGTCATGGCCAGGCTTAACCGAAACCTGGACAACGGAAACAAAGGCAGGTCTTTAGATGACTGGCCGTTGACGCCATTATGTAATACCTAAGAAACAGAATCCCAATCAGAAAAAGTAGTTCAAAGAGTATCTAATGTGAGAAGCTTCATCAATATACAAGAATCAAATTAATTCTGTAAGTTATCATCACTGTATCACACTGCTCGTATACACTGCTACTAGTTTAATTAAAAGAGCAACCTATTTAATTGGAAACTTTGGGAAAAATAATAATGTTAATTGTTTAACTGATAATTGTCTCGAACAAAGGCTTAGTATTACCAGTAGGGAGAGAAACCCATATTGTAATTTATGAATCAAAGGCAGTGATAGAAGCGGAACATAAATTGCTAGGTAGTTTAGTGGTTGGCTCCTTGCATTATATGTGTTTGACCTGGGCTCGAGTCTTAGCAACGACTTTGTAATAATCTAAAAAATAGTATATTTTTGCCCTCGGGTGAGCCGGGGGCTGATGTTGTCTATTGGCGGCACTCGTCTTCTGGTCAGTTTACTACCAGGTCGGCCTATAGGGCTATTGAGGGTGCAGTTCCCGGTGTGGCAGATCCGGTTTGGGCCGCGATTTGGCGTTGGCCTGGGCCCCAACGGGTTCGGTCTTTCCTTTGGTTGGCGGCACATGATTATTTGCTCACTAATGTGCGGCAGGTGCAGCGCCATCTTGGTAATTCCCCTACTTGTCCTTTGTGTTCCTTGACTGATGAGTCTTCTCTGCATGTTTTGCGGGATTGTCGGATGGCTAGGGGTTTGTGGGAGTCTTTTGGTGTTCTGGTCCCAACGGGTTTCTTTACTTTTTCCTGTGTTCGGTCCTGGGTAGCATTTAATCTGTCTTTGACTTTGATGGTTTGGGATGGGGTACCTTGGAGGATGTGTTTTGGAGTCTTGTGCTGGCGTCTATGGTTGTGGCGCAATCAATGGGTTTTTCAGGCGGAGAGACCTCCCTTCAATTCAATTGTTTCTGTTCAGACTTATTGTCGGGATATCTTGCACTCCCTCTCTGTGTACCACCCGGCATCTGCTGCTTCACCTCCTCGACCTTGGTCTATTTGGCAGGTCCCTGCTGTGGGGTGGATTAAGCTTAATATGGATGGGGCTGTTCGGCCCGGTTCCAGGCTCTCTTCGGCTGGGGGGTGCTTAGGGGCCACTCTGGTAACTGGCTTCATGGCTTTGCTTACAATATTGGTTCATGTTCTGTGTTGAATGCCGAGCTATGGGGTTTGTATGTTGGCTTGCGGTTGGCTTTTGACTTGGAATATCGCCAGGTGTTGGCTGAGGTAGATTCCTTGGACCTACTTCAGAATTTGCAGAGGTGTCACCACGTTCTCGCCGCAGTACGGCGTTGTTGCAGTCTGTTCAGGATTTGCTGCATCTTCCCTGGGTGGTGCAGGTGGTTCATGTCTTTCATGAGGCTAATTCTTGAGCAGATTGGCCGACGAAGTACGACTTTTCTTTGCCGCTAGGAGTCACTTATTTTGCTGAGGTGCCGGTAGGTTGTCTTGCTGTTTACTTAGCTGACCTTAATGGTCCTCTGTTCTCTCCCTTATAATCTTTCTCAAAAGTGATAGAAGCCGAACGATGGCAAAATCACTGTCTCTTTTGCTTGTATTTTGGAGAGACAATGAATCAATATTCACAAAAGGACGGTATATATATAATGGTCAAACTAGCCCTAGAAAAGGAAACACACTAAAAGAAAAGATTTTTTTTGAACTGTAAAAGAAAAGATTTTTACACATATAGAAAAGATTCGAAATAAATTTTGTGAGTCAATGATTTCTATTTATTGTTTGACTTTTTTTTGCTGTAAATACTTTCTATTTATGAAACCTACATCTCACATACGGCGAGTTTTATATAAAAAAATGGTTCAGTTTTTCTTAACATAATTTTTCTTCCATGTCCGATAGAGAAAAAAAAAGAATTACTGGGTCCAAAAAATTTTGATTAGGGTTTTTCTAAAGGAAACAAAATTTTACATTTAATGGATATCATTTCACTCTCGGGAAATGGTTGAATTTGCCAGTGTGAAAGGAATAGTAGACTAAAATAAACCTTCCATAAATTTGTGTAATGTAATTATTGGACATAAAATTAAAGTTTATATCAGTCATTACGAAAATAATATACATTAATTGTGAAATTTTATTTCTTTCTTAGTGACTTATCCAAGATTGAAAAATCCTAATCAAAACAGATTGTTATGTCATAATTGGAAAGTATTTACAAAAAGAAAAAGTCAAACAATAAATAGAAATCATTGCCACACAGAATTTATTTCAAATCTTTTCTATATGTGTAAAATTCTTCTTTTTTTTAGTGTGTTTCCTTTTCTACGGCCATGTTTACCATTATATACCGTCCTTTTGTGAATAATGATTCATTGTCTCTCCAAGATACAAAACAAAAAGAGACAGTGATTTTGGCATCGTTCCTCTTCTATCACTGTCTTTGATTCATAAATTACAATATGGGTTTCTCCCTACTGATAATACTAAGCATTTGCTTGAGTTATTATGGAGTGATAGAAGGAAATCAGCAGAAACAGGTACATATTATTTTGCTACGAACATGAATTCTGATTATTATGAATAATTGAAACAGGTACATATTATATTATTTTGCTGCTAATATGATTTCTGATTATTATGAATAATTGAAACAGGTACATATTATATTATTTTGCTGCTAATATGATTTCTGATTATTATGAAATACAGCGCATTATCATATAAATGATTACCTCGATTCTTTTTATTGGGAGCCTTGGGGGCTAGGGCTCTTGAATCTTCTGTAGCTAATAAGTCTCACTCAAAATTCTTGACAACAGTTTATCAATACTGATGACCACAAATATATTTTCTTTTCTTTTACTGTTTTGTTGGGCTTATACTCCAAATAAGATTTTATTTCATGTTTCTCTGAATATTTATTATTTTACCTATTAAATTGACAACAAATTTCATATTTTAATGACTGTGTGTTCAGGCCAGTGTTGATGATTCTTTTTATTGCGTGGATATTTACAAGCAGCCCGCTCTTGATCATCCACGACTCAAAAATCACAAAATCGAGGTATATATGAAATTTGATATTTTACAATTTAAAATTATCAGTAGTAAGCCGAAAACTACTGGTAGTAATATATATTAACATGGTTCTTTATTAATTCTACAGACGAACCCCAATTTCTTGGTAAAACCCAAATTCAATAATAATGCTCCCCTGAATTTCGAGTTTGCTAAATTGCAAACTTCGAACATCCCTTGTCCAAAAGGGACGGTGCCTATCCAAAAACCCAAAGGCTCAGAAATTCGTCCACTGAGCGCATCTCACCCCGGCCAAAATGTAAGTCTAGAATTATTCCTATAGTTGATGTTTATAAGTTGCAAATGAATTTGATGTTACACATACAAATAAATATTCATTTGTTATATTTCTTTGCCAATTTCTTTATATGGTTTTCATCTAATTTAGGTTGGATAAATATGGTTTTAGTAGTGTTTTCTCGCCTCATTTCTTTGATCTCTCCTGGCATGGCAAATTAATTAAATTCTTTTGTTTAGTTTGCAACTCTTGATTCAGTGACAAAACTTCGACCAACTCGTCCGGGTGTACTTCTAGGAGCTCATGGGAAAATCAACCTAGCAAATCCATCAGGTGTAGGGAAAGGCCAATATAGTGCAGCACAGATATGGGTTCAAAGTGGAATTGATCAAAACCTTAATGTCGTTCAAGCTGGATGGGGTGTAAGTATAAGTAATCAAGTGTTCAATTTTGTAACTTTCCTTCATAAGATAAATGTTTGATATTTCATTACTTTTCATCGATACTAACTAGCTAGCTAATAGCTGTGATTGAGCTTGATGTTTCATTTCTTCTTAATATTTAGGCTAATTCTTAGTTGTTTTTTTTTTTTTCCTTATCATAGGTGAGTCCTGATTTATATGGTGACAGTGCTACGAGACTTACTGCACAATGGACGGTAAGTAAGAAATAATATATTGGTTGAATATTCTTTGATGTCAATATATTATCATAATCCATTCTATTCTCTTATAATTTCTAAACACAGGCTGATGGCTACAAAAGCACTGGCTGCTTCAATACACAATGCAATGGTTTTGTACAAGTAGATCCAAATTTGCACCTTGGCTTGCCTTTTAGTAATGTCTCGGTGGCTGGTGGGCAGCAGTTTCTTGTCGATGTTCAATTGAGGCTGGTACTTCTTATTATCCAGTATTTGTCCATGCACTAGCTAGTTTAATCTAATTAGGGGTAAAATTATTTAAATTTCTTCATAACTAATGTGTTATTTGTATTAAATTTTACAGGACGAACTTGGGAGTTGGTGGTTACTTCTCAATGGCATAAAGATTGGGTATTGGCCGAAAGAGCTTTTCACAGGCTTGGGAGATGGTGCAGATTCTGCTAGATATGGTGGGTTAACATTTGCAAACCCACAAGGGATTAGTCCCCCAATGGGCAATGGTTCACCCCCAACCCATAACTTGAATTACACTTGCTCCATTATCAATATGGAATTTGCCAATAACATTACGTCAACAATGCAACCCGTTGTTCCTGCCTTTATGAGACCAAATTTAGACACTTCCAAGGAATGCTATGATCTGGAGTATATGGAGGATCAAGGGCAAATCGGACAGGTTATGATTTTCGGGGGAAAGGGTGGGAATAATTGTTGACCAATAGTTTCCTTCTAATTTGTACGTACTAAAATCCTCAAACTCTTGTCGAAATAAACAAGAATTTTTGGAAACTTCCTTATGAGTTCAGGATAATGAAAAAAATCTTATCATCCACCTTTTCCATTATATGCTTAAATTGTCATCACTGAATTTTTACCATGGATCTTCGTTTTACACCTAGATATTTAATTTATGCGAACATAACTCGTCACTGAAATAATTATTTTATAGTCTATAATTTTAGTCCCGGGCTCGTGTATTTAGTAGAGTAAATACTAAATACCATATGTCTTGTTACTAGAACATGGTCGGGTTTATACAAGAGTTTATTTTTTTTTATAAAAAACGAAAATTTCCTTTAACTGATAGTTACAACACAACATAACCATAAGTTCGGTGGAGAAAGCCTAAATCTATTACAATACCTTGAGAAATCAAGCTAACAATCCTATAACAAACAGCTCATAAAGATCAATGTTTCCACAAATTTGATAATTGTATCTACCGGACATGGAAAAAAACTTATGATAAAAAAAAAAACTGAACCTTTTTAATTTTTTAATATAAAACTCGCCGTATGAGAGATTTAAGTTTTATAATTGGAAAGTATTTACAACAAAAAAAAAGTCAAACAATAAATAGAAATCATTACCTCACAGAATTTATTTCGAATCTTTTCTATATGTGTAAAAATCTTTTCTTTTACCATTCAAAAAAAAGAATCTTTTTCTTTCAGTGTGTTTCCTTTTCTAGGGCTATTTTGACCAACGACCATTATATATATACTATCCTTTTGTGAATATTGATTCATTGTCTCTCCAAAATACAAGCAAAAAGAGACAGTGATTTTGTCCGTCATTCCTCTTCTATATCACTGTCTTTGATAATTACAATATGGGTTGTTTCTCTCTACTGGTAATGCTAAGCCTTTGTTTGAGTTATTATGGAGTGATAGAAGGAAATCAGCTGACACAGGTACATATTATTTTGCAGCTAAACATGATTTCTGGTTATTATGAAATATATATAGGCATTATCATGTAAATGATAACCTCAAGCTTTTTTTTTCTCTTACGGAGCGTTGGGGGCTAGGGCTAGTCTTAAATCTTTGTAGCTTATAAATCTCACTCAAAATTGTTGACAACAGTGATGGGTCTATCATTTTGTAATATCCTCAATTAAGTCGATTTATTGGAATGGCCTATATCAAATGAGTTATGATCCCTTTTCTATAACAAAAACATCAAATATCTTATTTGGAACATAAGCCCAATAAAATTGTGCCCGGATTCAGGGTAGGGATAATTTATCAATAAGGATGACTACAAATTTATTTTCTTTCTTTTAATTTCTATTTTGTTGGGCTTATAGTCCAAATAAGATTTTATTTCATGGTATTTATTATTTTACCTTTTAAAGAGATAACTAATTTCACATTTTCATGACTGTGTGCACAGGCCAGAGTTGATGATTCTTTTTACTGCGTGGATATTTACAAGCAGCCCGCTTTTGACCATCCACGACTCAAAAATCACAAAATCGAGGTATATATGAAATTTAATATTTTACAATTTGAAATTATAATTAATAAGACGAGAGCTAATGTTTAAGACTTTATGATTGAAGATTTTTTTTGAAAAAAAATTCAAAGTTGGCATCATTGAACGTTTGTGTTTGAGTGATATATAAACCTATGAACGAATGGTTTATAAAGTTATTCGTTTCTCTATCATTTACATGTTGATATGTAAACGTGAAATTGTAATTTTCAAATCCATAAATACATGCAATATATATTACAAGAAGTTGCATGTCGTCTAACATGGTTCTTTATTAATTCTACAGATGAACCCCAATTTCTTGGTAAAACCCAAAATGAATAATAATTCTCCACCAAATTTCGAGTTTGCTGAATTGCAAACTTCGGATATAGCATGTCCAAAAGGGATGGTGCCTATTCAAAAACCCAAAGGCTCAAGTCCACGGCGTGCCTCGCACCCTGGCCAAAATGTAAGTCTATAATTATTCCTATAGTTTCCAAAGAATATTTAGTTACGGGTACAAATAAATATTCCTTTGTTTTTATATTTTTTTATTGTGTAGTTGATTTCTTTTTTCCATGGATATATGGTATATAGTTTTGTTTTTTTTTTTTCAACCTGATTTCTTTTCTCTCCTGGCTTGGAAAATTAAATTTTTTCCTGTCTAGTTTGCGACCGTTGATACAGTAAATGGGAGTGCTATATTTCGAGGAGCTCATGGAACAATCAACCTAGCAAATCCACCGAATGTAGGAAAAGGTCAATATAGCGCAGCACAGATATGGGTTCAAAGGGGAACTGATCAAGACATTAATGTCATTCAAGCTGGATGGGGAGTAAGTATAAGTAATCAAGTGTTCAATTTTTAACTTATCCTTCATAAGATAAATGTTTGATATTTCATTAGTTTTCATCAATACTAACTATAATGGCTAGCTGCGGTTTAGCTTCTCCTTTCATTTCTTCTTACACATATGGAAGAATATATATTTGGGTTGATTCTTAGTTATTGTTTTCTTTTTCCTATCTTAATTAGGTGAGTCCAGATTTATATGGTGACAATATTACAAGATTTACCACGCAATGGACGGTGAGAAATATATTAATTAGTTGATTCTTCAGTCTTTGATATCAATATATATATATATATCATAATTCATTCTATTCTCTTCTCTTTTTCTCTTCTAAACACTGGCTGCTTCAACACTCAATGCAGTGGTTTTGTGCAAGTAGATCCAAATTTGCACTTTGGTGGGCCCTTTAGTAATGTCTCGGTGGCTGGTGGGCCACAATTTACTATTGGTGTTACATTGTCTCAGGTATTTCTTGTATATATATATATATATATATATATATATATATATATCCACTAGTTTAATCCAATTAGGTGTAACAATCATTTCATTTTCCTTCATAATTACTTACTAATGTGAGTGATGTTTATATTTCTTTAGGATGGAAGTGGGAATTGGTGGTTAATAGTGAATGACAATATAAAGATCGGATATTGGCCGAAAGAGATTTTCACAAGCTTGGGAGAGATGGTGCACATTCTGCTAGATATGGTGGGTTAACGTTTGCAAACCCAGAAGGCATTAATCCCCCTATGGGGCAATGGTTTACCCGCAACCCTGAACTTGAATTACAGTTGCTCCATTATAAATATGGAGCTTGCGGATGACAGTTTGGCAATGCGTCCCGTTGATCCATCCATTATGAGCACAAATTTAGACACTTCCTCGGATTGCTATGATTTGGAGTATATAAAGGGCCAAAGGGAAATGGGACAGGTTATGATTTTCGGGGGATCAGGTGGGAAATTTTGTTGACCTTTTTGATTTGTTCTAAAATCCTCAAATTCATGTCGAAATAACNAGAACCCATCTTTGTATGAACAACTCAAGCCTCTCTCCGCCACCACACTGCCCAACAACACCAGTGACCACAAAGCTCAACTCTTGTCCAAGCCAAAGTCCACCTGGGTTAACCCAACTAGGCCCAAAAAGTTTGTGCTTTCACTTCAAAGGCAGAAGAAGTCTCCCTACTCTTACAATCCTTTAAAGGGAGAAGTGAGAGTCTTTGCACAGAAACTATATGAGTGTGACACCAGTGAAAGTGCTTTCACATCTGTTCTTGAGCAGGCCCCCGAAGAGGTCAGCAGAGGAGATGCTCTTTTCATACTCAAAAGCTTCAAGGAGTGGCAAAAGGCTCGGCTTTTCTTGAATTGGATCAAGACCCAGGATTGGTTTCCAATTGAAACTATATTCTACAATGTCACAATGAAGTCTTTGAGGTTTGGCAATCAATTCGAACTCGTCGAGGAGCTTGCACATGAGATGGTAAGCACTGAAATTCAGCTTGATAACATCACATACTCAACCATTATAACTTGTGCTAAAAGATGCAGTAAGTTTGATAAGGCTGTGGAGTGGTTCGAGAGAATGTACAAAACCGGTTTAATGCCTGATGAGGTTACTTACTCTGCCGTTCTTAATGTTTATGCTAAACTGGGTAAGGTTCAGGAGGTATTGAATTTGTATGAGAGAGGGACGGCTAGTGGGTGGAAACCTGACCCCATTACATTTTGTATATTGGCAAAGATGTTTGGTGAAGCTGGAGATTTTGATGGTATTAGGTATGTTATGAAAGAAATGAAGTCTGCAGGGGTGCAGCCTAATTTAGCTGTGTATAATACATTGTTGGAGGCAATGGGCAAGTCAGCAAGGCCTGGCCTGGCTAGGAATTTGTTTGAGGAACTTGTGGAATCTGGGCTTACTCCAAGTGTGAAAACATTGACTGCAATGGTCAAGATCTATGGCAAGGCTAGGTGGAGTAAAGATGCCATGAATTTATTGGAAAGAATCAAGTCAAATAATTGGACAGTGGATGCGATATTCTACAATACATTGCTTGGTGTGTGTGCAGACTTTGGTCTAGTCGATGAAGCTGAGAGGTTTTTCGAGGACATGAAACAATCTAAGGAATTTAGGCCAGACTCATGGAGCTATGCTGCGATGCTAAACATATACGGTAGTACAGGGGACGCTGCAAAGGGAATGGAGTTGTTTGAAGAGATGTCTGAGGTGGGTGTGGCCCTTAATGTGATGGGCTATACTTGCTTGGTTCAGAGCCTAGGAAAGGCTGGAAGAATTGATGATTTGGCTAGAGTTTTCCAGGTCATGATTGATAGAAGGATTAGAATGGATGATAGATTTTGTGGCTCCTTGTTATCTACTCTGCCACGATGTGAAGAGAGTGAGGATGCGGCTAAGGTCCTTGATTGTTTGCAGCAAGCTAATCCAAAGTTGGGTGCTCTCATAAACTCGATTGAAGAAGAGAAAACTAGCTTTGAGGCATTAAAAGAGGAGTTTAAGAACGTTATAAGTGGTACTGTGGTTGAGGCAAGGAGGCCATTTTGTAATTGCTTGATCGACATATGTCGGAATAAAAAGCTCAATGAAAGAGCACATGAGCTGCTCTATCTGGGAACCCTGTATGGGTTATACCCTGATTTGCACAACAAAACCAAAACAGAGTGGACTTTGGATCTCCGTTCACTATCAATAGGGGCAGCACACACTGCATTGGAAGAGTGGATGGGAACTTTGACCAAATTTGTGCAGCGTAATGAGGACTTGCCCGAGTTATTTTCAGCTCGCACTGGTGCAGGAACTCACAAGTTGTCTCAAGGACTAGGCAATGCATTTGCTTCTCATGTGAAAGAGCTTGCTGCTCCATTCAAGCAGAGTGAAGAAATAGGCGGCTGTTTTGTGGCTACACGTGAAGAATTGGTAAACTGGGTGCAATCAAGGGTTCCCCTCACGGCTTAATACTTGAACAGTACTGCAACTACAGATGCTTTAATAGTCTTAGTAAGATTAGCCTCAGAAGGATTACAGACAGATTTGGGATTCCTTAGACAGTTTAGGATCCTCTTTATCCTTGTACTCTATTCTTGCATATTGTTAGTTCCATTTACCATTATAAAGATTGGACAGATGACCTAATATAAACTTAATTATGCCTCTGGTTGAGGAAATGGTGTTAAAACTTGAAAGGTCTACTGCCTTTTTAGTGACTGATCATGTCATGTCCATCCTTGTCTAGCATCTGGTTTCTAATATTTGCCTTAAGTACAAATGATTTAAGTACAACGCTAAATAATGGTCTTCCATGATATTTATATACCTGTGATATGGTATCCCCCTCCTATACAAAGGTAACTTTGGTTCCCTTGTGGGAATGTCTGTGCTGTGAAATGGACCTCTTGTTCCAATCATTTGTACATGGCAGGAGGCAGATGAAACATAAGAATTGCAAAAAGAGAATCCAATTCTATTAGACCGCATTGGTGGAAAACCACCTTCAAAAATTACATAACTCATTCTTAACTAGGAAATGCTCCAGTTCAGTATACCCCCCCACCCCACCAAATTAATAACACATTTGCCCCCCCTTCTTTAGACTCTAAGATGAAAAATCTATTTCTAAAGTAAAAGAAAAAAACCAAAATTCTATTTCTAAGTAAAAAAGAAAGGCATGTAAGAATGAAGCGAGCGCTCACCTATGCAAAATATCTAGAGGACATCAACCTGAAGGCAAATTGAAATTGAAACAATATTGCAATTGAAACAATATTGCTCTTCTAATTCCTAACTGGAGCATCCCTAACATCTGCATTTTTCCTCCTTTTCTTTCATCCTTGGTGCATCTATCCAACTATTCATGGCTACCTAGCATTAGTCTTTTGTCCAAAAGTCATTTAGACTTGACCTCGTTAACAGTATACCCCCCAGTGAAAAGCTATATGACCCATGAAAAGTAGGTCGGCATTGGAAAATCTCGAGACTGCTTGCAGAAAACTCTTGACTTGGCAGAGTTTGGAACTGCATTCTCAGTTGTACTGTTTGCAGTTGAGATATTCCCCATGGTAGAAAGACTTCAAAGGTACTTTCCTGAAGACTTCCATATCCTTCCTTCAAGCGATATTACCATAACAGTAACATCATCGTGGTACTTCCGACGATCTCCTTGAGGAATATCAAGCAGGTCATGCAAATCCAAGCCTACAAAAAAAAAAGGGCAAATGAAATCCAAGGATCTTGAGCATCCAAAAGTTATATATGCAAGAGTCAACTGAAAAGCTCCAAAAAAGTTGATAAATATCGACAGGGCGGAATTCACCTTTTCCATTGGTTCAAAGGACTCAGGGCTATTGATAAACCACGACAATGTATATGATGGGCTTTCTACTATCCAGCCTCTAGTAACAAACCAATTTCAACATTGCCAACCATTATGGTAATATTGCTTTGAAGTTGCATTCATGTTAAAAACAAGCATAAGCATGATAAGAAACTATTCCTTAAGATTCCAATTCAAATTTACTGACTTGGTGCACTTAAGAGCTTGAAACAAATCATGCATCAGACCAGCAAAGAGGGAGAAATTGTTGTCGACTCAGGCAAAAATCTTCAAAAGTTAAAATTCTTCATACAGAACTAGCACATCTCATTTTAATGTCTTCCCCAGATGCTAACCGATGTAAGCAAGAATAGTCTTAGTCTTGCAACACACCTTTGGTATGGATTGTATGGGATTCAGATTCTAATTCGCTCTTGGTGATATTGTGTTTGCTATTATAAACTTTCTTTGGATCTAAGAGTTGTTTCTCCAGAATATAATATGATAATCTCAGAATCCGTTGTTGACATCAGTGGAGGATATAAGAATTTAAAGTCTTGTAACCTATATAAAAATTGTGTAGAAAAGATCAGTTAAAAAGTTTACCCGCTTTCTTGGCCGCTCGGGAGAGAACTTCCTCTACCAGATGCTGAGCAGGGTCCCCTTCTGGAAATTTCTCCAAGAAACTCTCAACAAGAGAAACCACTTCCTGATTCGTCAAATACTGATATAATCCATCAGACGAGAGGACTACAAATTGATCTCTTGGAGACAGCTGATGATGACAAAGGGAAGGAGAACAGGATAGGTACGGTGCAGTACCAATATACTCATTTCGAAACATTTCCAGCATTGCGTCATTCAGCTTGGGCTGCAACAACATTATCCCTTAGATGTCAAAAGACAATTATACAACAGAGTATCTTGGTTATCAATGAATCTATATTTGATGAATATCACTATCCCAACCTGACCCGTTATTTGTCAGCATACAGAATTTCATTGACATGGCTGCCCCGTTATCTATTTGCTTACTACTGGGCATTATGTGATTTATCATCGATTAATTGAATTTTTTAACCAAACGGGATTTAGTATTTATTAATTGCAGAATAATATATTACAAAAGAGGGGCGATCAAGAGATGGCATTTCTTATATTGGTCATATTCAATTAATTCAAGCGTAAACAGCTATGAAATATTAAGTGAAACACAGGGCAAACATAAGAATACAGCTTGTGTTTTGTTCCCCTCTACCAGATTAATTAACCCAATAAGATTATGCTTAATCATAAGGGAAGTGAGCAAATGAGAAATATATTTCAGAAACCTGTTTCAGAAATCCAGCTCCAAATGCTCTGGTAACCTTCAGACGCCCTTTGACCCTGTCATTGACAATGCATTGGTTGTCATCTGGGTGTTCATTCTTGATTCTTATGATTTCCTGCATAAGTTGAATAAGAGTTGGAGTTGTTAGCAACTTAACGGATAAATAACAAGTCAGAAAGCTGATGATGACGAAGAACGTACTGACAAATGTTTATGTCCATAAAGATATTACTTAAAGACAATGATCATCAATCCCCATAATTGATCTAGTAGTTACAAGCAAACCGTGGGGACTTGCAAGAACATTTTCTGGGCTGCTTAATTACAGCTCTGATGTAATACATGTGTACCAGAATGCAAATTTTTAAAATCCTCTATACTCATTCAGAATGTTTAACATGATTGGTTTTTCACACGTGAATATCTCTTATTTCTCCATCGGCATCCAACAAATACACATAAGAGGGGCAAAAAGGTAACTCAAGGCACATTTATCTTTGAGTGACTATGCTAGGACAGGAGATCAGATGAAGCTTTTGTTGCAACATGAATAGTGTCCATGGAAACATAAGGCATCATACTTTAAGGAAGTTGTCCAATAAAAAAATGATTGTAGCAGACAAAGACCCCTATAGTCCAATCCATCGATTTAGAGTCATTCACTGACAAGAAGTGTGGCCCTAGAGACAGAAAAATGAGATCCAGAAGTTTTAGTAATACCAAAGTGCAGATATACGAATGCTGCAAGAGCAGCACTAACATGCAAAATCCCATTCTATCAGGGCAGGGTTGGACCTAAATGGTGTATTACTGAGGTAAAGGGGCTACATCAGTTTCTAAGCTGATATAGCTAAGCTTGAGTCCTAAACCATATGCAGCAGTCTAATAAGGTATAAAGAACTTGCATGGGTGAGAACTACTCTCCACAAAGATGAGATACAGAAGAAGATGCTTCAGAGAACATTTTATAGTCTCCGCACAAGATTACAAGGGAAACAGTTAATTGTTTGCCAAACAAATCAAGTTGATGTGACAAGAGGGAGCAAGCACCCCACTGGGCTATATAGCTCTCTAGGAAGCTTCCTAGCAGGTTTATAGTTCTAATCAATTCCAGACAAAAACAAGGAATAACAAAAAGGCAAATGAATGGAAGCTACCTCACCCCACTGGTCCAGTTTCATCAGGAAATATGGATTGTTCAATTCCTGAGAACAGAACTGGGAAACTGACATGCAATATAAAGGGGTGGACTTGCACGATAAAATACAGTCACTTGCAATATACAATTATATAGGAGGAATCGCACACTTACTTCTTCAATACTTGTGCTGTGATCCGTAGAAAGCTGCAATGCAGTCAATCTCACTGCCTGAGCAGGACCCTCATCAATCCTCTCCGAGCTCAACCCACCATCACTGACACTAGAACCAACTTCTTGCGATTCATACTGTGCCACAACCGCCCTGCTATCCCCCACATTCATCACATAAACATCATCATCTCTCATCAATGTAACCAACAAACACGAACCCATTAATGCCAACTCCGGATTTGTATCAAGCACCTTGTCTGTCATATCCAAATACGCCAACTCAGTCATTTCCAATGCCCTTGACAACGCAGCCAAAACCAACTCAGGCTCCACAGGCCCCACCTTCTTTTTCCTCTTCAAAACCTTTTTCTCAGCTCTACTGCTCTCCACCTTCTCCTCCTCCTCCTCCTCCATTTCTCGCTTCCCCTCCGGCCCGAACTTCCAGGGAAACAACAGCTTACTCTCCCTGTGTCTCGACAAGCCTTCCTTCAATTTTGACACCAACAGCCACCTCCTGCTCCCCGCAGACCCTGCATTGCTCCCTACCCTAATCGCATCATCCACACTAAATGCAAACCTATCAGACCCCGAAAGATCAAGCCCATCGTCCACATCATCATCCTCCGCAAGATACTCCCACAGCCTCCTCCTCTGCGTTGTAATAGTAGTAGTACTGGTACCACCATCAGCAATCTCCTTCCCCGAATTTGATTCCACTTCAGTCTCATCTTTCCTCACATCCTCCTGCCGAATGTCCTCCTCGATCTCCCAAAAAAGCCCCTGCAACTGCTTGTACACTGCACGGTAAAGATGCACCATCAAGAACTCGGGCGCATCAGGGCCGTTAAACCCATCATAAATACCAACAAACAACCACCCGAGCTCCTCCGATACAACCACGTGCACCCGATCCTCCCCGGCCTTCGCCGACGCCCACTGCACATTCACATTGCTCTCGTCCTCCTCCACCCCTTCCTTCCCGCCATCCCCTCCGCCTCTTCCTCCTCCTCCGGCACCACCCGAATTCTCCCTCCGGTTCGCAAAGCCACTGAGCACCGGCACCACCCACGGCCGCTGCCTCTTCTTCTCCGCCAAGTTCCTGTACAGCTCCTTAGCCTTCTTAATCCCCCGCCGCCTCGGCCTCTTCTTCCTCGCGTACTCCCCCAGGGGCGCGGAGAACGGCACGCGTCCAGACGCGCCGCCGTCCTCTGCCCCCGAGGAGGTGTGGACGAGCGGCCCGGAGAGGAACAGCCCCTCCCCGCCGCCGCGTGGCACGCGCTGCAGCGGCAGTGCCGAAAAAGACGCCGTGCTCTCGAATCCACTGACATTACTACCACCACCACCGCCAGCAGCAGCAGAAGCTAAGCCACCGGCGGAGGCGGCAGCGGCGTCGTCGTAAATGCTGTCGAGCTGGAGGATAGTCCTGGGAGCGGAGGAGTTGGCGCCGACTGAGGCTCCGGAAATGGACTTGAACCCGAGGGGGTCGGGTTGTCGGGGCGGGGAGAACCGGAGGGACTGAGAAGGGGAGAAGCGATCGGAAGGAGCCGGGGAGACGAACCGGTTAGACCGGTGGTAGGAGAAAGAGAGCCCCTGAGTATCATCCAACGGCGAGGATGATATGATGAGATCCTCGCTTTGATTATCATCGTACGGTAACTGCTGCTGTTGTTGATGACGTGGCGGCGGTAGACCTGGTTGCGCTGCTGGTGGTGGTTTGAAACAAGGGAAGAGGAGGGAGGAGAGTCCACTCCCCATTATCACATTGATTTTTTTTTTTTCTTTTTTGTCTCTTTTTCCTCTTTGGTGGTTACTAACCCCTCGCCACCTTTACTATTTTTGTTTACTACTGGTAGTAGTAGTATATACAAACTGCAAGTGTTTATTTCTAACTAGCTTTCTTCTTCTTCTTCTTTGTTTTCCTTTTTTTTTTTCTGTTCGTCTTGTGAGTTAGTGGCGGAGAGAGCCGAAGAAAAGGCGAAGGACGGCGGAGGAGGTGGTGGTGGGGGAGGAAGAGAGAAGAGAGGAAAGTAAACAGAGAGAGAGAGAGGAGGAGAGGGAAAGGGTTTTCGTTTTTTTTTTTTTAATTAGTAGTAGAGGAGTAGTAGTAAAATGGGGTTTTCTGTTGGGTGTGTGGGTTTACGGTTTTGAATTTTGTGGGGGAGTTTGTTGGGTGGGTGCAGTTGTTGGTTTCTAGGTTGACGGTTACACCTGGCGATTTTTCAGGAGCAGATGATTTTTTTTATTGTTTCTTCTAAATAAAAGAAAACAAAAACCAGCCCAGCCATTAGGGTATAAACGAGCCGAGCCGAGCCGAGCTGTTCGGGATCGATTCAATAAAAATTCGCGTTTGATTTGATATTTTCGAGCTCGAGCCGAGTTTTTATGTTGAACGAGCTTAACTAGAATTTTATTATTTTCAGCTCGTAAAGCTTGTGAGCCTTATCGAACCTTATTAAATTAACAAATTTTTTATAGAGCTAAGCATGGATTTCAAACTTAAACAAGCTTTTAATCTAAACGCAGAGCCTCGTTGAGCCGAGCTCGAGCCCATACTTTAAAGCTCGGTCGAGCTCAAACTCAGTAATTTATTTTCAAGCTCGAGTTAAGCTTGCTTAATTTTAGGCTCGACTCGGCTCAACGACGCCTCTACCAGCCTCCTAGAGAAGAGAAAGAAAGAGACTAATATGTGGATTGGTTTTGAGTATTAAGAGAAATCGGTTTTGCTTAAGCATGTTTTGACTTTGATTTTGTGTATGTTGGGGATTATTATTATGAGAATTCATTTAACAAAGCCAAATGCATTATTAGTTTTGCTTAAATAATCACTCAATAAACCATCCAATCATCACAATTAGTCAATGAGACAGCTCTTCTTTTGGAATTAAGAATGCTCAAAATTTTATGATTTTTTCTCATGTCTTATTTTAAAGTAGTCTATCATGCTTCTATCCGGATTAATTTAAATCGGTTAATATCTTGACAAGGGTGGTTTAGAATAACAATGCAGAGCCAAAAAAAAAAATTTAGGAAAAAGAGGAGAAAAAATATGGGTCCAGTGAAGAGTGCCATGTGGGATAAAAATATTTTGGTGTGGGGCCCAGTTTTGGATGCTCGAGAGGAGGGATTTTTTTGGTGTGTTTTCTGGTTTTTCTTTAAAAAAAAATGTTTTTGACAAATTGTTTTTGCTTTGGAGGGAGGAATTTCAACTTGGAGTCAGTTGATAGGAATGGTATTTTACTTTTTTAGTCAACCTGTGTTTTGGCTTGGGCGGAGGGAAAGGGTTGCCCTCTTTTTTGGAGGCTGATTTTGTCTTTTTGATTTGTGGTTTTTTTTGGTCCTCGAGGCCAAAGCAGGTCCAGGGGGAAGAATTGACTACGCTTATGGAAACGGCCTAATGACAGTAATGACCTCCAACTTTCAAATAACTGATTATGTTAACATAATATTGTAGATAAATCAAATTCCTAATTCTATAGAATTTCAAACTTAAGGAAGAAAAAGAAGACAGGAATGAACCAATATACCCAACATTTACAGATTTAATTGCTATTTCCCAAATACCTCCATCAAAGGGATTGGATTTGTATACATTTCATCTTTTTTAATTTGGTACCAAGATATCGGTAATGGAGTTCTGAAAATGGAAAACAAAGGGTAGTTTTGTCGTTTGATATTTAATTAGCGATGACCTTGGGCCATGAAAAGACAAGACAAGGTGGGTTTGAACTTTTGAAGAGCCCATATCCAAAAATAACAATAAAATAATGGGTGCCATGTCAGCAACAAAAAAGGCAAATTCGGAATCAGATAATTGGACGGCCAGGATTTACTGATGGAGAGAGAAAGCGATATTTGTCTTTTAACTGAAGCTAGCTACCCTGTGTGGTCAAAGGACACGAATCCCCCCTCACTCTTTCTCCATGTCCTAATCCAAACTCCAAAATACTATATAGTATACTAAATAAAATAAAGCAATTAAGCAAGTAGGGAATTTAAAAATTACTTTCATTAAAATAATGAGAACATAATAAGAATGCGTCGCCCTCACATATTTAAAAGGTTTGTATGGGGAGTCTCGCAGGATAAGTCAAAAAAACCCACTTTAGTATATAGTAGTATTGAATACTTTGAAAAGATGTTAATAACATATAATATGTCCCAAGATTAAAAAAAAAGTTAAGAAGGTGTACTTTCTTTGGTTTCACACCGGAGTTTTATTCGACTAATCTAAATTTGACGTTATGCACCTAGTTGTAGTATTTGAGTCTTTTAATGATAATTTTTTCATACACAAAAATTTAAACTTGAGAAATTTTTTAAAAGGAATGAAATCACCTACCAGTTGGATAAATTTCACATTAATTAAAAGGTAAACTTTTTTTATTTCACATCGGAGTTTTACTCCGACTATTTTGAATTCGAGATTGCGTACCTAGTTGTCACGGATGAGTTTTTTAATGAGAATTTTTTCATACACGAAAACTCAAATTTTAGACAGCTTTTAGATGGAATTAAATCAACTTACCAATCGAACTAACTCCCAACTAATTTTAAAAATTATTTTTCAATGTGTGGGTTTTCGAAAGAAGATAGAGAAAGAGAAAGAAAAAAGAGTTTGTTTTTGCATGTGAGGGCGGGAAAAATTATTGTGTTGTGTTCTCTCTATCTATCTTTACCTTTGGCTGCAAGTCAAAGGGTTTGTTAGATTACTGCGAATTTTTGGAGCTAGGCGACAAACGGCGTGTCATATCACGCGATGCGTGTGAAAGCCTTTTTTTTTTTTTTCTTTTCTCCAATACCCTTTATTTTTGTTTCCTTCATATCCTTTGGATACAGTAAATTACAATAATTCTCTTTCGATAATATAATATATAAAGATACGTATTAAACATAAATAATGGATGATTAATCTAACATACGCCATATGTATTAGCAAGAGATCATTATTTGGAAAACACTTGATAGAGAATAAGTGTTGTAGTAATCAATTGATCATGCACAATAATTAGGAACTTTTCGCATTGATTGGGTATTCTGATGATTTTTTTTTTACTGCTAAATGTAGGTGTCACTAATCATTTCTTTGTTGGAATATGCAACTAATTAAATTTCAATGCATACTAGCTTTTGGTTCTGGAATCTTATGTATTTTTCCTTATTATGCCTCCTAATTTATAAGACATTATAATCCATGAAAATATTTCACAACGTGGTATTCTTTTCTTCTTTTTTTTTTCTACTGGTTGAAATTTGGTTAATAATGACAGATTGACGTTGTGCTATCATAAGTAATGAAAAACTCACAATCAACTGATAGAAGAATAAGTAGACTATCAAATGATGATTTGTTCACTCATAATGAGAACTGAAATATGTGATATTCACATTAGCATAGTATCACTTGGATTTGATGATTGTGCTTTTGGAGATGGGAATATGAATTATATCAAGAGGATCATTAAGATTCAGTGAATCAATTATTGGAACTACACATTAATTTCAAACCAAATCAACTACTAATGCTAGCTAGTACTAATCAAATGTGAAATGAAATAAAACCACATCATTTATTATGTGCAAGAGTCAAAACCCACATGGACGACACGCGTTTCGTGGAGTGGTGTATTTTGCGCGTGGGGATTGACATGTATTTGACTCTGGAAAAGCTTGAAAGAGAGAGAGAGAGAGAGAGAGGAACCCAAGGAGGAAAAAAAGGTGAAGAAGAGAATAAACCAAGAAAAACCTCAAAATTTAAAAAGCAAAAGAAAAATAAAAGGAGAATTATATTTAATGGGAGGGGGTGTGTGTGGGGTCTACGATGATCAGTTGGTCAACGACCGATGACAAAGGGCTGATATGTGGGGCCCATCCAAGTGACCGCACCTTTGAAATGATGTCATCCTTGTCGGATTCCCCCTTTTTCTCTTTATTGAAAAACCTTGAAAACTACAACAACAACAACAATCGTTGGTTTTGTCCAAATTTTTTGGTTAAGGGAATACTATGATTGATTGATTGAAGAAGGATCAAATCAACAAGAGATTTCTGCCAAATAAACAATTAGTATATTTTTTTTTTTTTGGATAAATAATATGTTTTCAACAGAAAAATTTACGGACTGTTCATTACTACTAAATAAAAATGACTATGAAACAAAATTGTTACTAAGATATGGGTAATGTGTGTCCCGTAGACACATTAAGTATTATGCACCCAAAAAGGCTTACATATATCTAGTGAGTAACTTTAAAGAATCTTTCCATTAATGAGTTTTATGGTTTTACCTATAAATATTATCGATAGCTTACAAAACCGTTCATACCAACTTCATCTTTTGCTTTCTGAAAGGCTAATTTAACTTCAGTTTTTCTTCCAATGAGCAACCAATTGGTTGAGTATTGAGTATCCAGCCTATGTGTATATCGACCATATATTTTAGATGATTCAAATTAAAAATAATCAACAAGGAATGAATCCTTTATATTGTCGCCAAAAGTAATTGCAATATCTTAATTATGCGACTACATTAGTATGAAAATTGGTTGACTCTAGTTGCTGATTTCTTTTCACCCTGGGAAAACGTTTTGTTTTAAAAAGTTTGATATGGATTTGTAAAATACACAAGTTTATGTTGGCATATATACCCCGGGTGATCAATTAAAAATAGTTTATTTTGCTATCAAAAGACTAGCTAGTTTAATGATGCAATGAAGACAAAATTAAAATAATGCACGCATGTATCATGATTTGTACTTATTAATCAAAAGCAGTACCTCTATCAAAATAGTTTTTTTTTTTGCTATCAAAAGACTAGTTATTTTAAACTAATACACAAGTTGGTATTAAACAAAATAAAATTAGTCAACGCCATTAAAGGGACTATAGAACTCTCCATATATATCCAACCAAGCTACTTTACCATATTCCAAAATTTTTGCGGTTTCACTAAAATTCTGGAACAAAGAAAAGAAAATTCCACCGTTATCTGTTATTTATATTCCTTACAATCATCCTTCCTTTACCGAAATATCTAATTATATATGTTCTAATTAAGTAAAGATATATTATAAGTGAAGAACTCAGCGTTATTGTGTTCCTTTTGTTAATAATTTCTTCCTCATCCCGATACATAGAAATGAAGCCATCACCACAAATATATATAATCACCCAAAAGTGAATATCCATAGCTTTATTCCATTGTCTTTATTTTCAAATCCAGATTATCATGCTGCTTTTAATCCATTGCATCAAGTCAAGTGGCTGCTTTTGCTAAGTGAATGCTCCCTCATTTAATTATTTTATATGTCACTTTATCAATCGAGACTTCCATGACTCTTTGCATTAAGGGAAAGCAAAGCTCTAATTATTTTATATTGAGTACATTACGTGCTAAACTTGGTGGATTCACCAACTCGAGTGGTGGTATCTACAAGTCAATCCCTTAATCGGGTTCTGGTAAATTGGCCTATCAATTGAGGACTCGTGTCAACTTGGGTGGGTGCAACATATATTAGTATAGTTTTTTAAACCCATGTAAATGATGACAACAAGAGAAGGCCAAAGCTATATATCATCACAGAAGTATAAGTTAAAAGTGTTTCCATTAGTTATATATGCAAAATACTAATTAATTCAGATTTTTCTGCTCCGATTGAGTGGTAAGAAAAAAGAAGAATAGAAATTGTTTAATGTTTGGATTTTTTTTATTATGATAATACAAGTCAACCTACACACCCGCATACATGGCTGCAGGTTAATTGAATCTAATCAAAGAAAGGGAAAATTAAGAGATGGAATGCAAGAGAAGTTTGAATTTGCTTGAAACCCCTAATAGTACTAGCAAACCGTCACGGCTAAGCAAACAAATTAAATGGTTTTACATGAAAGTTAACAAATTGGATTGTTGCTAACAAAAATGTACACTTACGACAAAGTTCTTCACTAGAAGTAATCTAAAAACAAACAAAAGACAAATATGGGAGTAGGTGCTATAAACTAAACTAATCTTATTTGGGTAAAAGTCTCTTAACTTTTTAATCTAAGTTGTGCACGAAAATAATATATTAATGAAGGAAAGGGAAGCAAAATCAAAAAGGGTCACCCTTAATTAGTCATGAAGCTCAAGGCTCATTAATTCTCCTAATAAACACAAAATTTAAGAGCTGGAGGTTGGGCTCATAAATATACTTATGTCTTAGTGACAAGCTATGTTCTATGGCAGAAAAGAGAGGTTGAATTCTGGTCAAAACTATTTAATGAGAAGTCTTCAATAATTTTGCTGTGAAATAGAATAAGCCGTAAACTCTAATGAATATACACACACTTGTGATTAAAGAATGAAAATGTTCACAAAGCAAAAATTCACATTAGAGCTAATTGGCACCTTTATATTGCTAAATCATTAACCGTAACCAAACCTCATATGCAAATACACTTTGAATTTTTGCTTATTTCAAAGTTGCTATATTGATATTTGAGCAATTCTTGGTAAACATGCATGGGGTCCATAATCTTATGAGGAATTTTTTTTTTTGTCATGGTTAGAAACACACATGGTTGACTTGTCTAATTCTAGTTGTTACGTGCCGTTAAGGTTTGGCAATCAAACTGCTTGGCCCCAATCAAATCTACTTTGCAATTAATACCATTCTCCCTTTCTCTGTCTCACACAAAACGACCATATCTCTCCCTTCCTCATTAATTGTATTGCTACGGTTTGGTTGTATGGTGTTGTTGTGTGTGTACTGTGTAGTGTGTGAGTGATGATGATAACAAAAATTATTTAAAATATATTCCCCTTCTTTAATTTATTTGATCCTATAAAAATATACCTTAGCCACCAAGTATATTATACTTCAAATGAACTTTCTTATTTTATGCACAACGTTAGTCTCACCTGGTTTCTATTGTATGCAAAGTTATTAATAAAATTTATAGAGAAACATTTTTTATATTTATTTTTAGAGGGTTACATCATAGAAAGCACCTCAAGCAGTACATAGCGTTGCATGTATTAATTAATATATTGAACGGATGAATGCCAACAGAAAATTTTGTCGATATTAAGAATATCATATGACAATTGTGATTATGATATAGGCCTTGTTCTGGAGACAATAATAATGAATTATGAACCTTTGTGAAGTGTGTAAGAGAGTGTTATTATAAATATTTTTAATAGATACTTGGGTTGCTGCTTTTGTTATCTAAGAGCTTAATACAACTGAGCAGCCAAAGGCACAATGAAAGATACTGAATTTAGCCACAAAATGAAAAGGCAAGGGCCAGCACTTTCTTGAATGTTCCATTAGCTATTTTGCATCAACTAATTGGTTGATTTAAAATTTGAAATTCAAAGGAAAAAGTGAGAGAAAGATGTTATTGAAGTCCAAGTTGAAAGTGATATGCTTTGTGTGTGTATTGATAGAAAGGCAAGGAGGACTGGCACCTTTTTTTTCCTTCCTCAACTCAATTCAATGAAAAAGATAGTATTGAATACACGTCGCTTGAGATGGTTTAATCACTAATCCTGTTTTCTAATTTGAAATAAGACAAATATGTAGCTGTGGAAATTAGAGAGGACTTTTCTGTTATCCTGAAAAGGACTAAATATCTGTTATTATCAATTTCCTGTACTAGAACTGGCAAGTGTTAATCTTGAGCTTTGTCAACACAAAAAATTGACAACTAAAAATGTAACGAAACTTCCACCCTGTTGAATTGGTTCTTGGTCAGAGTTGTTTGTTGAATTTGGACTTCCAGTTTCTTTCTATGATTTGTATTTTTGGTTCTAGACATGCTATGCGAGTATAGGTTGGATTTGTCATGAGAAACTGTTGGGCTTTCTATGATCTACCCAAGGTCTATGTAGAAAAGCAAGGCATCCAGGGTCAGTAATTCTCTAAATTGGTTTCAAGCATTTCACTAATACTAATTTCCTGTATCAGAACTTGAATTTTTTCCCTTGGTATCCAGCCCGGCTTTTAAAGCTCGCGGAGCTGACTAATCCAGAATCGATACCGTCGGATTCATACTTAGATTAGCCCTTCCGACATTATATATTCCGTGCAAGGATCAAACCCGAGACCTTGCTTAAGGAACGGTCAGGTCAACAGTTGGTTTTCATGAATCAGAACTTTGGCATTTTTGTGATGAAAAGGGCATGACATTAATGGTAACAATCACCGTGTTTGATATGCCAAAAACTGATTACTTGGGCGGACCGACAATTTAATATATGACTACATGTAGACATTCCAATATGCTGGCAGAAGAGAAGCCACAACTTTAATTCGAAAGGGAAGTCTCTATGTCAATTCTACATCATAGACTAGTATGAGTCCCTTGTCATTGTTGTTAAATTCATTGCAACCTCCCTGGTTTTGGGGTAGTGACATTTACAGTACAGGAGCTTTTGGTGTGGTTGGAGTTACTATTGAAAGTCAAATGATCCTACCTCACAGACCGACACATTTAGGAAAAAGAAAATACTAGGCCTGTTGAAAAGGGCTTCAACAAAGAGCAATTGAAAGTGTGGTTTGTTTATGGATTTGTGGGCTTGATTTCTGGTCGGCTGATGTACATTGAAAAAGGTGCATGACTCTGCATTTGCTTTTTCCACTCGAGCTTTGGAAATGAGATCATTGTCCTCTTGCTATATAGTACCAATGATGAACTTCTAACTCAGCAACAGCTTTTCTTTTATGAAAACAAAGCATCTTTGTTACATTGCACAACTCATCATCCTTTTTTGTCTTCCTTTCATAAGAGCAAGACAGAAGAAACTAAAGCCAATCAATATTTGTACATCTTTTGAGTAAACAACTACAGGAAAAGTGGGTGGGAATCCATTGGCGTAGGTCAAAACTTCTGTGCAGGTGGTGGCTACACAATGTTGGAATTTTGGAAGACCTCGGTGGATGGACAGTGGTGGAAGACAACCTTGTACTGTGTAACAGTGAGAGGTAGGGATTACACTTTCAAAACTGCCCAGCCCGAATATCTCTGTCTAGACGATCTGCATTAAGGGTCCCCGGAAGCTCCCTGAAGTCTTCGTTGAAGATAGAATACGCGCTGCAAAATCATAATACACCAAATGAAACAGAAGTCAAAACAAGTGATTCTGTATTGTGTAACATAAAGATTCTTTTATATTTCTATGAAGAATAAAGTTGGCTGACAGACATCGCAACGATAAATGATGATTAACTAAGGCCTTGCAGAATGAGTAATTGTTTATCACATAAGACCAGAAAAACAAAGAAAACTGTGGACATGGAGACATAAATCTCATAAATGAGATATTAACAAGCAAAAAGAGATCCTATAATAGGCTGTACAATTTCGTGAGGAGAAAATATAAACAAAGCAAACAAAAATGTATATATGCTACTATATACCTGAGATCACCAGTTTGCCGTCGTCCAAGATTCAAAAGGATGAGAGCAAAGCCTGTGCCGATTATCTGAAAATGTAATAATAAAATGAATCAAGACGCGGAAAAAGTGAAGGGGAAATGAACAGACAGACAAAGGTGACAAACAAACCAAACTTGAATACCAGGTGACAAAATTGGACACTTTAACCTAACTCAATCCATGGAAAATGAAACAACTGAAGGAAACAAAGTCGGTCATTCTAATACCCCACTTTCCTAGGTTTTTTTTTTTATATATAAAATAGTTAGTTACTATATTTCATTCGATGGATTATACAGCAAAATATGTCAAGGTTGTTATCCTGCTGATAGCTATGATGACAAGCTTCTGTCGTCTCTACAAATCAGGGGTTAAAGTATTTCATCTTAATTGAACCAGAGAGGTATAGACCCAAAAGAGCCAGAGAAGACTACTCAAATCATCATCCAATGTTTGAAAAGAAAGCATACGCAATTACATGAATAGGACAGGCAATATGAAACTTACATAAATAGGTCCAAGATCCCATCTGTTGGCAATTGGTGCCAAAATGAACCATAAAATGATAGCGGCCCAGGCTTTTAGACTGAGAGAGAAAAGTGCCATCAGAAGGATATCTAGCAACACAACAGAAAACAGAAATTGATTAGTATAATGTAACTAAAACCAAAAAAGTGAAGCAGAGATTCTATCCAAAGCTTTACCAGGAAGCTTTAGTTTATGATGCAGAAAAAAGTAAAGCCTCCTCTTCCACCTACTTGCAGTCGCCGGCAGCTGAAACTTCTGCAAATTTGAACATTAAGGAAAAGAACTCCTGAGAAAGATAAACAGATAATTTAACCTCAATGCAACAGCACTGACCATTCAATTGTACCAGATCATCATCGTCATCAAATCCATCTCGGAGATGCCTTGCTGGAGGCTTCGGTTTGACAGCAACAATAAGAGAATCTAAAAATTGGAAGAAAAATATTTGAGCTTGTGGAAGACAAACTGACAATTCATCTAACTCCAAATTTCAGGCATCCTAAACAAAAGCAACATCCTAAAACACCACTTGCAAGATATATTTATGCAATGGTTATGTAAAGCTTCATTATTCCTATAAACAAACAAATCTATCTATACATATATACATACACAAGGAATGAGAACAATGCTCCGGAAAAATATAAATCAAACTTTCATCCCGTTTAAAAAGCTTGGGGACACTTTAGGGAAGCTTTTGATTGCTAGTGAAAAGTGTATTATAGAGATTCTTTACTGCATGGGTGCTATTTACGTGGAATAAGATAACATTATCAAATAAAACACCACTACTAAAGAGAGGATAGATACCGCCATCAATGAGTCGAAGGTCATCCTCATCTCTGCCATCATGCAATGCACTTCCACGCAAGATAAGCCTCAGATTGTCTATTGGTAGGTGACTATTTTCAGCAATCAATTTTTTCAAGTAACGCACCTATTGTGAGAGGAAGCAACACAAATCAAATCTTCAGAACTTTGTTTTTCTGCAACTTTTTGTCAAAACTAGAAAAATTCAAATAACTAAAGAGATAAAATATAATCGAGAAGAAAAAACACCAAATGAATTCGATCATGAAAGTAATGGCAAACATACAACTAAGCTTTGAACCAGGAACCCAACTTCATACAAAAAGCTTCGGACCTGATAGGGTACAATCAAGTGACCCACTACTTCCTTCTGATCAACATGCAGAGGCTTTCCCGTTTCAAAGAATTAAATCCAAAAGACTAGTCTTTTATTGAAGCATATCAAGTCCACTTCCCCTAAACAACTCAAGGTTTTCAACAAGGAACTTAATTTCCTCCTATGAATAACCAAACACCATTTTCAACTAAACTGATAGACAACAAATCCTGGGTAACAGCAGGAATGCCACGCACAGGAGAAGTCACCAAGCACGGAGTTTGCAAGCTAATAAAAGGCTAAGTCACGAATTCCACGCTAATTAAGCCCCTTGAAACATTCCATCCAAACAATGCTATTAACCCAGTAATGGGTTTTTGCCAGTTTACCAATACAACACCAAACAAATAATCCTCAGGCACAAAAGCTTTAAACAGGCAACTGGGTACATAACGGAACAACCTGAAGAACACGACTAAAAAACCCACCAAATTCTAGTATGCAGGGAAAGAGTTAGAGAAAAAGAAGCGTACTTTGATTGGAGAAGGGACAAGGAGGCGAGAATTGGGAGAAGGGCCGATGGTTTTGAGATTGATCTCCACCATATTCTTGTTCTTACTTTCGTCAACATCATAATTCTGGCCGTTGTTGTTGTTGTCGGTGAGATTGGTCTCTTCCTCTTCAACAATTTCTCCCATGATTAAACTCCTTTAATACAAGACCGAACACAAAACTCTTTGAGTTATGTACTTGTGTTCCGTTCACTTTTGTGTTGCTGATTCTGAATCTCTCTATGTTTGATTTTTAGTGACTCAAATCCCGATTCTGAATTTGTTATTTCTTGAATTGAATTTGTCTTTTGGGCTTTCAATGATCCGCTCATTAGCTCCAAAAGTCTAATTAGCCCAGTTTTCATTTTGGGCTGTACACCATACTGGGCTTCATAAGATTTGGGCCTCCCAAACCATCCTGGGAAGAAAAGATTTTCTTGATGCCTCTTCCTGAGGTTTGTTGTTATATTGATAATCACGTTTATAAAGCTTGAAACTGTTACTTACCCCTTATACTAGCATTTAACTTAACAATTTTTTCAACAACTAGAGTCATCTAATTACATATGTCACACAAATTAGTACACATTTTGTTTTAAATGAGATTTAGTGGGGGTTAAGGACCATTCATTAGGAGAAGTATTTATTTGAGGCTACAATACAAGCTAGTTATAGTTTGACAAAAGTATCTAATACAAGTGCACGTTATCAGAAAATAATGGTGACAATGAAAAAACTGATCAAAAAAAGAAAAAGAAAAAAAGATGACAATGAAAAAAAAAGCAAGATATGCAAATGGGTCATGCAACCAACGGACTCCTACTCACTCACAGGATGAGGCTTTTGTTGCCCACCATTCATCCACACAAAGATAAAACCAAGAGTTAGATATGATATAGAGACCAAAACTTTCACTTCCCCTTCAGGTTTGGAGCCAACCAAGAAAAAGAAATACACACAGACACAGACCAAACCAAACCAACAGGCAAAGAATAGCAGAAATGGCTCTCAGAATGTGGGCTTCTTCAACAGCCAATGCACTAAGAATCTCTGTTGCCTCCAAAACTAACCTCTCCTCTTCCTACTCCCTCTCAAGATGCTTCTCCTCTGGTAAAACCCCTCCTACCCTTTACAGCTTCCTTGCTTGCTTCCTTTTTTACTTCATTGAAATGAGGTTAATTGTCTCTTTGTATTATATTTTTATCATTGTTTTTCAGTATAAGAACCAGTGTGTTACTCCAGTGTAGGGAGGACTAATATTTGTTTTGTGCTGGATTTTGCAGTTCTGGATGGGCTTAAGTATGCAACTTCACATGAATGGGTGAAGCATGAAGGCTCAGTTGCCACAGTTGGCATCACTGACCATGCTCAGGTTATTCACTTCCTCTGTCAATCCTACGTAGTCAATGTTTAGGTTATTACTTGATGTTGAGGATTTTTCTTCATTCAAAGAAGCATGCAAAGATCAATGTGTCAAGGACACTTTCAAGTATATAGCAGAGATTGGTTTATACTAGCTAGTGTTGTGTCATTGTTTTAAGTTTTTCTGATAAGTTTCGATGCTACTAATTGCTTGTTTGTATCTGTGCTTCTATCGCCATTCATTTGAGATTTTGAAAAAATGGGATAACTTGTGGCTACAGGTTGACCACAAATAATATGCTGCCAAAATCTTTTGAAGATAGTAAACCCAACATGTTGACCACTATCAGTGTTTTACTTTTCCTTACTTTCTATAGGCTTTGCCTTATGCCTTATCTTTTGCTGTTGTATTCTATTTCACATGCATCTGGACCATGTCCACAATTCTGTCTTTAGTGTGTGCATGGAGGGATTACGATTTTAAGCCAAGAGATTCAAGCTATTCAGTGGTACTAGCCACTAGGCCACTGGACAAGTGACTATATTCACAAGAATCTTTTATATTAACGTGCAGGACCATCTGGGAGAAGTAGTGTTTGTGGATCTGCCAGAAACTGGTACTTCAGTCACCCAAGGCAAAGGCTTTGGAGCTGTAGAAAGTGTAAAAGCAACTAGTGATGTCAATTCTCCGATCTCTGGTGAGATTGTGGAGGTTAATTCAAAGCTCAGTGAAGCACCAGGCTTGGTGAGTCTCCTCATGATACCTTGCTTTCTCACCACAGTCCATATTGTTGGCGAGATAACTATATTTTGATATTGTCTGACACATCTCTCTGTAATGCATAGATCAACAACAGTCCATTTGATGAAGGATGGATAATAAAGGTGAAGCCAAGCAATGCATCGGAACTAGACTCCTTAATGGGTCCAAAGGAATACACAAAATTCTGCGAGGAAGAAGATGCAGCTCATTAGGATCCTAATGTGTGTGCACATATTATCATGAACTAACTTTTGTTTTAGAGCTATCAAACTTTTATGATGTTTGCACCCTTCTGTTACTATTGAAAATCAATTTCGGGCTTCTGCAACTGCCTTTTATTCTCTGCTGTTTTCTGCTTGTTGTATGTATGCATTTCCTTGTAACCAAGATCCATTCCCATTTTCACCTCCCAGAGTCTTATTGATGTTGATGTTGCACGCCGGGCATTTCTTGTTCACGAAGAAGATGGTCTAACTTTTATTATTTTCGCTAGGCAATTGTTTGCTGGCCTGATATGAGGTAGATATATCAAACTGCATTCTGGGTTTACTTGTTCCAGCCTGCATCAAAAGTTGATGGGGATAAGAAAAATGGTGTAATGACCTCAAACTTGCTTCGTCTGGCAAAAATTGCCAGAGATTTTTAGAAAATTTTACTCTATAGTAAAATTATTCTGCAAAAGAAAATGAAAGTGCACATGAAAAGGCAACAACTCACTTGTAGTTGAGGAGAAAATAATGAAGAAAGATTGAAAGTTCAAGCTTAGTCAAATCAATTCCCGGGCATAACCTGCTCCCTGCTCCAAAAGGTAGGTAGGATCCAGCTTTTGGTTTGTATTCCTGAGCAAATTCATGTATTCATGTTTATTAAACATAACTCAAATAGATGCAATGAAAATTGGAAACCCAACTTGCAAAGATACTGTCTCAGTGCTTACATTCCATCTTGAAGGATCAAACACTTTTGGGTTTGAGTAGTTTCCTGAATCCAGATGAACTGCTCTAAACCAAACTAGCACTTTCCATCCTTTGGGTATGGTATAACCTTAATAGTATCGTATCTCTTTATGAGTCAGAACATGAAAAATTTGGTAGTGATCCAGAAAATGAAACAATTCCAAACTACTTACCACCAATGTTAGTATCACAAGTTGCCTGTCGGAAAGTGAATGCTGATATGTTTATGGTACGCAGCGTTTCATCAATTACCTTGCAGACAAAAAGGCAATTCCATTTAATTTTTTGTATTTGATTTTCTATACAAGGGAATGTTTCCTGTACATAGAAAATAAAATAGTACTAGGTGTTGAGGTATAGTCTCCATAACTTGTCTGATTACATAACCGTAAGTTCAAATATTTTTTGCAGTTCCACAGACTCTCATGTCTTCCTAAAAGCAATGCCATTTGCTACAATATTTAAAACATTACAGTAATATGAAGGTTAACCTCTAACTATCCAAATATGTATAATATGATATTTACCTTGGGAAGGTATTCCATCTGCTTTATTTCTTGGAAGCTCAGTCCTTCTGTTGATTTCCTTCTGCTTACTATTTCTTCCTGTTCTGCCTGAAATTTAGCAGTCCAGATTTTTACCAGAAGGAGACAGTGAACCTTAGTAAGTCTGGTCATCTTCTTGCACTTATTATACTCTTCTCTAACTTTCACTCACCTTGGCTTTGGAAAGGTATTCTGGATTTTGTTCTAGGAAAAGAGTCGCCCACATCATGGCAAGAGCAGTGGACTCATGACCAGCATTCAAGTACATGAGAATCAAGTCTATGATCTCCTCATCATCCAATCTTTTACCATTTTCATCTTCTATTTCCAATAGCATATCCATCATGTCCTGATCCTTCTCCGATGAATCGACCTTTTTTCTTGCCCTTCTTCCATCTACAGCAGCTTGCAGGATCCTCACCAACTTCTTTCGAGCCTGGAACAGAAAAATATAGCTATGTGATTGGAAGCTTGGTTTCTCTCATTGGCAACTTTGTTACAATTGGAAGAACTCTGCTCAATGAGAGATGCAGTTCATAATGAACAATTATGCAGAACTAAAACTACATTACCCTGCAGGAGAAACATGAAAATGGTTCATGAACATAAAATAATCTCTAGACTTTTTTTTTTTTTTTTTTGAGGAAAAAATAATCTCTAGACTTTACATTAGGCAAAAGATAACTAGATAGAACCGAATTCTTCTTGAAAATACCTTGTAAAGGAATTCACTAGCAGCTTTGTCTTTCTAGACAACATACTAGCACTAAATTCTGGTGAACAAAACCAGGGAGGTTAATAAGAACACAAGTCATAACATCTAACCTTGAGTGCCTTATGATAAGCAAAACCAGGGAGGTTAATGCCCAAAGCTCTTATCCCTTGATTCAATTCTCTGTAAAGCTTCTCTGAAGTCTCCAAAATTGGGTCACTCTCAACACTCATAAAGATGTGCATGATTATTCTGAAGGTCATAATTCTCAACTCATTTATGAACTCAATTGGTTCCTCTCTGCTAGCCCATTCATCCAGTGCAGTTGTCACAACATCCTTGATATGCTCATGGTAAGTAGCTAACGCTTTGTTGCCACTAATAGGAGCTGCGGTTAATCGCCGCAGACGCTTGTGTTCTTCTCCGTGAAGTCCCAGGAATGAGTTTCTCCCTACCAATTCACAAGCTACTTTAGGCCAGCCAGTTTTGAATATTTGCCCGTCCAACAAGACTTGTCTGCACATTTCAGGTCTTGTAAGGATGATGCTTGGACTTCCGAACATAAAGGCCTTATAAATTCCTGTCCGACCAAATCTGGATTTCCAGGAAAAGCAAAGAATTAGAATTCTGCAGCAGATTATTTCCTGAAAGGTCAGGGAAAATATATAGCTGCAACCTGATGGAAGATATCGGACCAATACCATACTATACCAGATTGAATCTATAAAATGCATGCAGTTCTTTTTATGCTGTGGATGTTGGAGGTGAGGCTCGTACTCAGCAACCTTAACCTTCTTGGTTTGCAAGAGTAAGCTCATAGTGCATGCAGTTGCGCTTCTACAGGTAATAATATATCTAACAATGGCAAGCTATAAAGCTGGATATGCTCAGGAAAACATGGAAAGGAACACACAGAGAAGAGAGAGGGAAAGGGACCTGGTAGCAAAATTGGAGATGAATGACTCAGGGTTGCCAAACTTGAAGGCAATGAAAAATGACAACATATTTCCAATGACAGGCCATCCCATATCACCTGGAGGTAAAACATACTTATTCTCACCCAACCTACTAACAAAGAACCATTCGTTAGCTCTCTTCAGTAGCCAAACTGATGCAACACAGCCACCTATTAAAACTGTCATCAACATCCACCAAAAGTCCTGCTCCATCTTCACTGCCTTGGACAGGAACAATCCAGTGCATGTATTCCTATTTTGGTTATATAGGGAAGTGTCTCATAGGATACAACAAGCTAACTGCTTACATATTAGGCTATGACAGCTTCCAAAACATGATTTCTGTATCTGTTTGTACTTTGCGTATGATGCCTCTTAAGATATTACTTCCTCAGGATAATTTCATGACCTAGAGAATCATCGAAATGGTGATTCTAGAGTAAATCGATTGGTAAAACGACAAAGCAGACAATCAATCCATGGACCTGAGTCGTGTTAAGAAAAAAATGATGATGAATGACCAAGAAACTATTTATCAATATAATCCCATGATTTGTTTGCTATAAATGTAGAATATGCCAATCCGTTTATCCTATTCTAGTGGCATCCAATTAGCAAAAGCCTATGTCCTTAATCTCCAGAATGGATAAAGTTGTTAGAAAATTTATTATATATAACTTGGTAGGCGGTCCATTTCATCATGGCCTAATGATCTAACATTATCTGGGGAAGGAGAAGAGAGGTTGCTTCCCCAGTGTAACCTGCCACTCAACCAAGAAATTAATGATGGTGAAGTGTTTTAAGAAAGCTCAGGTATGTGGGGGAGATTATGATGTATTTGGGCAAATATAAAGTTGTTATTACTCAAAACAATTGTCATTACAGAGGCAAGATAGTGATCGCATCCACAAGTTAATCTAAGTTGGTTGACACACATGATACAAAATGGTCAAACTCAGACACTAAACTGCAAAGAGATCATCACTTTGAAAAAGGAGTGTGAAGGGTTTCTCCTAGGTAGGATAGTTTCAGAGTCCCCATACTTGTAGAAGATTAGTTTTTTTTTGATGAATTGTAGAAGATTAGTTAGCCCATGGAGAACTGATATTAGTCCTCCTTTGTTTTGGGTTTTGCAAGCTGTGATTGGACTCGAAGTCAAGACCTTTAGCCTTTAGGTCGTAACACTTGAGCCACAACTCATTAGTGATATTGTCAGGGACAAAGGCCATTGAAGCCATATAAGAGTTCGTTCTCCATTCATATTAAAAAAGAAAAAGAAAAAGAAGACTTAGCTCTCCCTCAATTGTCATTATAATGTGTTCACTGATTTCCAAAGTGTAAAACCACTAATGTGGACCAGCAATGTGAACAGTTACTGCCAGATTCCTTAGAGAAGCAACTAGGCTAAGGGCATGAGGGAGCTAAAAAAGGGAAACTTGAAGCATTTGTGGACAGGTACCAGTCATAACCCAAGCAGTTTAGACCAGAAAATATGAGAACCATGGCCCAATCATAGTTTCCAAATTTTATGTCACCTCACCCCACAAGTTGCATACAATCAGGCATACTCAATATCAAATATGTGAACAGGATATTAAAATTACCCCTTGGGAACACCGACAGGCCAGATGTGAACAGAACAGGCGAGGGCTTTTAAGTTTATGCTTACAGTGCGCAGATGTCAGAATCCAGCAAATAACAGCAGGTTGTATTATAATGTATAGTAAAAAAAATTACCAGGAAAACTGAGCAAGCAACATCCCAAAGAAGGTGAAATAATGTATATTATCTTGTTTGTAAGGCTAGCAACTACTCTGTTTCTCAAAAAAGAACTGTCCAGAATATTTTGGCCAGGTATATGGTACCAAGCATGCATGTAGCATTCCAGATTCTACTCATTTGGCATTAACATTCCATTTTTGCTCCCATTTCTCAGCTTGCCTCAGCTGGAAGAAGTGTCTCACAATCGTCCGTGCATTGGCAAAACTGTGCAGTATCAACAAGTAGTTCCCTCCACCACAACAGCAAGCATGCAAAGCGAGAACATTTAGGAAATTTTTTAGCATCCTTGATTCAATATAACGCCAAAGCAATAGAGCTGTAAACAGCTTCAGGTGTCAAGATAAAACAGTGGCAGGAAATCGAGCTATGCGTACGTAATGTATATATAATCAAATCCTATTAGTATCAGGTATAGTTTTTTTCAATAAGTAAGAAGCAACTATATCCTGCTATCTTTAACAGAAAACAGTTATTGTATTGAAACAAGTACTGTAGTCTGTACATAGATTTCTTGTTCATACTGACATCAACAAACAGATAAACAGTACAACCCAACATGGGATGAAAAATCCATTACATAGCACTAAGTTCTACAACACATCGAACCAGGACAAGTTAACACATCATTGGAATACAGGAATGTCCACACTAGGCCTCATGGTTTCCAAAAGTAGCAGCTGACATTTTAGTATCAGGAGATTCCGTGTAAGAAATGGAAATCAGTTCAGATCTGTGCTTCTCATCTCCGTCGCCGTTTACTGCCAGAACCCCATTTGCACAGTTGGCAGTTGCTGTCACAGCATCTGGCTTTATAAGCTTATCTGGTTCCGAATATGAAATTGCAATAAGCAACTCCCTGGCCTTCTCTTGAGAAACCTCCTCACTAGGTACTCTGATATCCATAAACAGTAAAATGTTCCCTGCAATTTGAAAGAAAATTTTCCTCTCAAGAGATTGAACACATGACTGAGTAGAAGAAGCACAAAAAATACCAACATGTTTCATATCTGTTAGGACACAACTGAAAAAACGTCCTGGAATCATCAGTAATCTTTCAACAAACAGAATCAGCAACAAGCTGGCATTGACTTCACCATCTTTTACAGCAGCTAAAAAGCTCATCTCCAAATCCCGGATATCAGACAAGCCAGAACACATATTTGATTGAGGCACGGGAACCACCCAGCGGCAAGAAAATTTGTTTTCATGGAACAAATGTTTGGTTGAGTCGTATCCAAAAACCCAATTTCAGACAGGACAGTGTACACATTCAAATGAAGGCACAGGAAAGATAAGCTTGATAAAAGTTAAACAATCCTCTAAATGAATTTTACAAGAAGACAGGAAACTCTTTCATTTTCACTCTTTTCTCAAAATCCTCCTCTCAGTACACAAGCATTTTTCTTACATTTCTCTTCCCCCATTTTCACACAACAGTAAGCTCCTAAAGAGCTTCAGCAAATCCGTTACCTTAAAATAGTAACTTCATGTATCTTCTACCATAACGCATTGCATTCATAAACCTGACAATAAAGGTATCTAATTTCTACAAAACAAGTAAACAAAAAACTTTTATATTCTAATCCATTGAGAGTCAAATCAATGAAACTCTATTGAAACAGAGTTTTTGATTCTAAAATTGAAACAGAGTTGGGGAAAGTCCCCAACACTTGAAAGATGCCATTGATTCAAAAATGGAGGGAACAAGCTAGCAATTCAAATCAAGTCTGTGTCTTCTGCTACTTTGTCTTTATATTAATCAAATTTTCATTCTCGAGTGAAAATTTCCTTTCTTTTCTCTTTTCTTCCATACAATTACAGTTTCCACCCTCTAAAACTTTGGTCTTACATTTTCATATCACTACCTTTCCAATTCTTTGGTTCATTGTTTATTGATCTCCCAACTTCAGCGATTTCAGATCCTCTATGAACAAGAACAGCAAAACTATGCAACAACCAAGTCAAACCAAGTCAATTAAATTAACCATGTATAATTAGCACCGACCAGATTCACACGCCTGTATTCCCCCCTTATAAATCCTGAAGTATAAACTCCAAAACAGAGGCAAAAAAACGACAACTCAAAAGAAAAGTAAAAAACATAAGATACCCAGTTGGGTTCACCGCAAAATACAGAAAAAAAAAAAAAAAACGACCCAAAGCTTAAAGATTAAATCTTTAACAACAGGGTAGGTAAAAGATCAAATTTCCTCTTCTGGGTCCGAATCAATTCTCCCATTTTTTCAACTTATTTTAACAAAATTTCCCTCCTTTCATTTCGCTACAAATTCCCGGGAACCAAAACCAGCAGTTTTAAGATCCGATTAGAAACACAAACCACCGAACATATGCGAGTGAATTAAGACAAGGGATTATTAACATGAACAAGAAAAAGAAGAGAGATTGACAAGTCAAACGAAGAGAGACAACATAGGAGGAGGAGGAGCAGGAAAGGATAGAACATTTTTTTTTGGTGGGCGTGTACCTTTTTTTTTGGCTGTTAAAAACCCTGTGTGTCCGGACGCGTACAATAAACCCCCTCCGTTTGGTCGTTCGCTAGAAGGGCTTTTAATATGCTCCATTTTGGATCAAATTACAATTTCACCCACCCTTTTCTTAACTTTAATATTGTTAGAATTCTGTTCTTCTTTTCAACGAACAAGATCAAGTTGGCAACTAGGCTTGACTAGTCCTACCTTAATCTTGGTTAACTTTGCTTGTATGCCTAGGATTAGATGGACGGATAAGATGATTAGAAGCATAGTTGTCATAAAAAGATGGGGTTGAACTGGATAATAGGATGGCTTATTTATAACTTGGGTGGTAATTAGTAGATTACATTAAAAGGATAAAAAATTATGGGTTGCTTCCTCTAAACAACCTTTTTAAGTCGGTGGAATTGTTTTCCCTATTATGTTGCAATTTTGGTTGCAACACACAAAGTAGATCCCTTTTTGCTAAAAAAAAAAGAAAGTAGATCCCTTTGATTCATGATTCTTTCCCATTTGACTAATCAATAATGTGGAATTCAAACTCAGAGACCTTTCAGTCTTAATTCTTGAATTCGTCTAGAACATGGATTACGTGCATGTTTTTTTTTTTTTTTCCTTTCTAAGAAAAATATACAATTTTCAATGTTTTAAATTCCATTTTCTACAACCGTTGGCCAACTTTCTTTTTTCCTTTTGAAAATAATTTCAAATTGCGGCTAATTATACACCTATGCCTTAAATAAGAAAAATCCGGATAAATACAACCGACAAGGTAATACCAATATACCAACTGACTTTGCAAGCTGTAGCTGAAAATAAATGAGATTGTATCTTTGAAATGTTGGATGGAATTGCAAGATAGCAACCTGTGTTAGCTGGAATAACAAGTTGTCAACCTTACAAGGGAAAATCAAGATTTGTTTTTAAGAAAGGGAAAACACAAGATAAATGAGTTGAGAGGGAGATGTGTAATAACTTGCAACAAGCTTTTTTAGTACAAGGATTGACGTGGAACAGATAAGGTATGGCATGGCATTATTGCTTTCCCACCAAAGAAAGTGTTGCAACACAATTCAGAAACGTCTACCATATGCTAGTCAGGAGGAGAAGACAAAATATTTTCTGGAACTTGCATGTAATTTTTAGACAATTTTCATGATAAGGTATTCCAATTTATAATTTTGGAATCTCACCAGAAATTAATATCTTTCTTAACCATGTGTCTCCACATCTGCAGAGTAACTGATGGCCTTGATCCTCTAGCCATCAAAGTTAGAAAAGTTGCCATTAAAGAAGTTAAGACTAGAGTAAAGCCTTAAATGATCCTTAACCATGATTATGCCTTTTAAGGGCAAAAGGGAAAGAAGGGAAGTTTATGTGTAAGACTTAAAGACTACCCCCAAATTGGGGAAGTCAATTGTATAATTCATTATTGAACCAGGTAATAAACTCCAAAAACTAAAATAATTCTTAGTAAAAATGTGAACTTGCAGTTGATCTAACTCTAGAACAGAGAAACTTAGCTGTTACATCCAAAGATTACGTTATACTATGCAAACTTTTACTGTATGCATTACTCAGCATGCTAATTTTGTCAAGTTTTCCTGAAAAAACCCAGATAGGATGGTTGTATTTCTCCTATGAACTCATTTTTCTACTCCAGCCGGCATCATGGACCAAGAACCATGAGGGCTTCGGAATTTTACTCATCAAACCTATAATGTTTAGATGCGCCACCTGCTTTGCCATTTGGCTTCAAAAGTTGCCCCATCATTAAGCATGTCCTTGGCATCAGTTTCCATTCCAAGCTTTGACAATGCAAGAGCCTGCAGGTAGAATGCAGTTGGCCACTCTGGCACACACACCTGAGCCTGCATGGCATCCCTCAGTGCAAGTTCAGCTTGGTTATTCATCAAGTAGGAGAAAGCTCTTCTCACGAAGACAGTAGCCGAAGGAACCGACATCATATTCACCAACTGTGCCATGGCCAGGGAGAAACATTTATGAAACTGATTCAATAGATTCCCCTATAATCAAAGTTTGAGGTAACTGCAACATGGGTTGAGAATGTAAATGTTTACCTTAGAGTAATACTCAACAGCACTCTGGAAATCCTTGTCCCTGAATGCAATGTCCCCAAATTTCTTAGTGTTAAGCATCTCTTGGACTTGCTGCGTCCATTCTTGAAATGAAAGCTGCACAAGAGAAAGGTTGTCTTGAAACCCTTGTGTTAAGTAGGAAATAGCAACTCACATATGCAAAACAGGGATTTGGCATGACACGTGAAATGTAAGGATAAGCAGGGACAACATATGCCAATACCATTGATAAAAACTAGTAGCATAAGGCCATTTTTCTCAACTTTCCCTATATATGACTTCTATTTTAGGAAAACAGAAACCATGCAGGGAGATGCTCGTCTTTCCCTATGTATGAACAGGGACAACACATGCCAATACCATTGATAAAAAATAGTAGTACAAGGCCATTTTTCTCAAACTTTCCCTATATATCACTTCTAGTTTAGGAAAACAGAAACCATGCAGGGAGATGCTCATTGACTACTTTGTCCATGCATGTCACTCCCTAATGTTGGATATGTTAATCATCAAAGTCTGATTACATCAGCATCAATTTCCATTTAGGCATGCATTGTCGGTTAGCATCCCAGACCCAAAGGATATTGCCTCCGCTTAGTGGGTTGTGCTACCTAAGGTCAGAATCCAACCACAAGAAGCAACATTCTTCAAGTTCAAATTTGGTAAGTATACTAGATGTTTCTTTATGAGCTATGTTAATGATGAGAAAAGAGGTGAAGAAGCAAAAAGAAGTATGCTCTGATGATATAGCTAGATCAGCAGTAAGTAGACGTCGTCTTTACATGCAGTATGACTGATCAGGGGAGGCATCTGGGATCACCAAATTTCTGATGCAGTGTGACTGATGCTTTAGTGATGACAAATAAAACTACATTAAAAGAGAAAGGAAAAGATAAGACATTTTACAGGGAACAATTATGTTAATTACCTCATTCTCAGCGCCTTCTTCATCTTTGTAACCGGTTTTGAGCAGAATATCATGAACGGCAGTAAGATCCATTCTTGCACAAGCTTTTCCAAGAGGAGAAAGAGTAGTAGGCAAAGTAACCGTATTTTTTGACAAACCCATGAGAGTCTGAGATGTCACCTAAAGACCCATGAAATGGCCAGAAAATGTCAGAGAAGAAAGAATAACGTGAATAGTATTCAGAGTCAATGCTACGAAACAATTTGAAGATCAAAAAGACTTTTACCTCTTTTTGTTTCTGAAGTGGCGCAACTGCTGAAAGGAGAAACTTGGTATCTGGTCTATCCCTAGCTTCAAAGTGAAGACATTTGGAAGCAAGTTCAACCAAATTAGTGGCATCTTCACTGGCATACTGCCCTTCCAATGATGAATCCATTAGCAACAGAACATTTTTGCCCCGTATTATGTCCAAAGCCTGAAGATAAGACCAGGATGTCAAAAGTGGAAGATAACTGAATAAGCTTCTTTTGCAAGCAGATGATGAAAATATGAGCCTTGTGCCGCCCAATGATTTAACAAGAACCAATGAGCTTCAGCAAATAAAAGATGCATGAAACCAACGCCATCTTAACAAAGAGAGAGCCCAGAGATTTTTGGGAGCATGCTGAACTTAACCACGGGGGTAATAGAAGAATCGATATGAAAGTGGCAAGGAACCAAGCAGGATTAGCAAACTACGATGCAAGTATATCCAGTTATCATGTTCTCATTCATTTATGCCAAATCAGGATGATAATATGCAAAAAAAAGCACCGGTATTTGCTCAAGTGACATGAGAGTCTAGGGAATGTGCGGTTCTCTAGGAAATTTTATGTTCAACCTACTGAGACATGAAGTTACATACCTATGGCTCTGTATTACTCATGTCATATGGATTAGAGAATGAATGACGAAAATAAACAATGCAGCAAATCTCAACATTCTCAAGTGTTTATCTGATGTTAGGCAACATACATGGCTAGGAGGAATATGCTTTCCACTCAAAAGGTCCAACAGAACAGTTCCATAACTGTAGATCACACTTTCTGGAATGACTCTGCCTGCAGAGTACAACACCAGTCAAACTCATGGTATATGGACTCCAAAATCTCAACCAAAACCAATTGTATTAACCAGAAGAATACAAAACAATGCATGACAGAAATAGCATAACAGAGTACTCATTTGCAGAATTTAATTAAAAACAATGTCGGCTGTTTGGCAAAGGAAAAGGTGAAACATCTCTGCTTCTTAGGTACATGGTAATCATCTCACCTTCACATCCATTACAACAAAGGATAAGGAGTCAAGAACACAACATTCATGTCTATTTATGAATAGAACTTGTAAAGACAATGCCAGAAGGGGATTCAATATATTATCTTTATAGTTCATGAACTCGCCAAACTTAATGTCTTTAGAGTGATTTCCTAAAGGCAAGGAACTGAAATTCTTCATTAAGGTTCAGTAAACTCCTAAAATCTGTTATGATGCAGTATACCTGTCCGCAAGAACTCAGGCGGAGTATAAGCCAAATTAGTACTATAGCTTTTGCCATCTCGACTGTTCTTCATCAGGCCAAAACTTGACAAACGAGGGTCACCATCCTGAAAGGAGCCACGAATTAGTTTCAGCTGATTACAAAAGTTTGCAGCATATACTTCTTTCCAACCAATTTAAGAGAACCGGGTTTTACCATTGTTCTAGGAATGATAATTATGGATGCTTACAGACGTAGCTTAGAGAACTATACACCTCAACCAAAAGTTTCATGGTACAACTTGATGAGATCCAAACCTAAACTTTGGTCTCTCAAGGACAAAAACATGCTTCTTGGCTTCTTTACCAAACGAAAAAAAAGCTAACAACAAGATAGTAACAATATGCCTGATTATATACCTCATCAAAAAGAACTCTGTATGCATTCAAATCGTGATAGATCTTCCGGTTTTCCATATTGCAGTGATCAAGTGCCTGTGCAACATAGTATGCAACTCTAACACGCATTTCCCAGGGCAGTGGCTGTTTATCCCCTAAAAATTACAACCAGGAGTAAAATCAATAAACTGATATAAACAGATAAAACTTAAGAGTGTCCATGCACATACTGAACAAAAGAAACTAATATAAAATCCGTTCAAGGGAGGCAGGCCATTCTGGTGATATTACTAGTTGACAACTACTAAGACACTAAGCTAGTTTTCTGAACATACATACACATGCATTTGAAGTATGGGATTGGACTCTTATTTGCTGGATGCGAGTAAAACAGACCTACTCAGTCAAGTCATTGTACAAAATCATGGCATTTTGGCATTCAATAACAAAATTGACAAAACTGCAGACAAGGAGTACTACTTTGGACAATAGCAAAGGGGCATAAGGACACCTCCTAGATTCTAAGATAATCATTTGACTCAAAGAGATTGCATTTCTCACAACAGAAATGCGGTAGTTCATTAAATAATTCAACCTGTAGACTGACTATTAATGAATGCGATTTCAATCCACAACTATATGGTACTTTTAGCACAGGCCAACAAAAGGGATAACAACTGGGGACCACTAATTTTCCGGGAAAAGTCTTTTAACAGAAAAAAGAACCTAAAAGGAGGTCATTGTGCAATACAGTGGAAGAGATGCTTGGATAGAGTATCATTGGGCATGTACTCGGCTACCAACAGTCTTTCATCGCCTTCAATACAGTAACCTATCAGATTCACTAATCTCTTGTGCCTTAACTTCCCAACTCCTGCCGCTTCTGCCTGGCCAACCAATTGAAAAACCAAAACCATTATACTCAACACTAACCAGGAAAAAATCCTAAACACATCTTCACATTCTAAGCAGCCAAAAAAATTCAACTGCTTCAAACATCCATCTTCCATAACCACACTAGCCCTCAATTTTTGCAGCCGCACTTCCTCTAAAAAGAAAGAACAAAATCATTAATTGGCACTCACCATAAACTGTTGAGCATCAGGCCATGCCTGTTTAGAGAAGCGCTTGATAGCAACCACACGATTGTTGTCAACCATGCCTTTGTAAACAACATTGGGTGCTTTCTCGCCACTTTCAGACACAATGAGGTCAGTCCTGAACCCATCTGTGGCCTTTCTAAGCTCATTGAGACTGTACTCTTTAAATGCTGGTACTTGCTGCTGCCCTTCAACGCTCTCCTCCCCATTCTCTTCATTAAAAACCAAAAGCAACCCATCACCAAACAACAATAGAAAGGAGCAGTAAAGATTAAATCTTTTTGTTTTGTTGTAAGAAATATCGAAAACCCACAACAGAAAACAAACAAAAAACCCATTAAAAGGACAATGCTTCAAGACAGACAGCAAAATGATGGAGTAAAAAGACACCCATTTTAACTTAACTAACTAAAGACAAGTCAAAAGAAACCCACCAAGTCAACTAGAGTAGTAACAACAGGAACCGACCAAACTAAACTAACTCACTAACTCACAGGCCCAAACCAAACTGTAAAAAAAAGAGGTGAAGAAGATAGAGAACCTGAGTGAGGCTTGTTGGGGTCATCAGGGGAAGGGAGGTGAACTGTTTTTGAATGGAAGCAACCCATGACTCTGCTGTGTGTTCTAATTGCTACATACAAGAAAAAAAGACCAAAGCTTTAAGAGATCTTCTGGGTTTAAGGATATAAGCTGCAAGCAAGAGTGGTAAGTGAAGAGGAAGGAAGCAAAGCAAGAACAGCCTCAAGGGTACTAGTGTCCGTGTGTGTTGGTAAGCCCAAGCAAGCAACTGAGCTAAGCTAAGCTAAGCTAAGCTAAGCTAAGGATGAAAATGATGGAGAGAGAAAGTGATTAGAAAAAGGTGTGAAAGCATAAAAGGGAGAGGGGGTTGGAAACAAACAAGGAAGTGAAATCAGCGAAAAGGCAAGAAGGACAAAGGCCCAGTGAGTGATGGAGAGAGGATAGTCACTATTTTGGGGAGCAGTAGTACTAGTAAATGACTCAAATGAGATGAGACTTGAGAGATTCTTTTTCTTTTGAGCCAAAGAAAAAAAAAAAAAGAAACTGGCAGAGGTTTTCACATGATATTTAGTAATTACATCATGGGAGGTGCGCTGGCATTTCAGTAATTTTGACTTTGCCATTGCCTCCCTTCCTTTGCCTTACTTCTTCCATTAATTCATTTTGATGCACAAATCTAGTGCAAGTGTTTTGTGTGATTATCTAATAATAATTCATGGGAGGTGTGATTATGTAGTATGAATTATTATTGAAAATAATGTTATATTCTAGTTTTTTTTATGAGACTATTATATCCGAGTTAAAGTATATCTTATACTATTATGCTTGTGCCATATACCGGGCCAAACAATTGTAGGATCATTCACAAAACAATGATTATTAGGTGTATATGTATAGGTTGTCCTATGGCTAATTATGGTACTTTCTTTTTCCGAATATGTCTATCATTTTCTTATCATAATCTTTTATGCCTTTTTTTATGAATATTATGTCTTGTTCAAATTATTATTGATTCTCAACAAAAATGATGGGGGGTAACCTTTAATTCAACACCATAAGGCATAAACTATACTGCTAATGATTGCATAGAGACAACTCGGTCTACTATGGGCTAATCCAATAAATGAGCCCAATTCCTATAGTCCACAGCTGGCCCGCAGCAATCGTGACGCACAAGTTGGGCTTTAAAAGCCATAAGTGTTTTTCCAGCCTTGACGGCCTGATTCATAATCTCCCCAATAATCTGAGCCCATAAAACACGGGCACAACAAGTGGGCCTAGGCTCCTTGCAAACCATTTTCAAAGCCCAAACTCAATATGTCAAGATTGTTATTTTTTTTTTTTGAGAGTATGTCAAGATTGTTATTACTTGGGTATTATGCGGCATAAAAATATAATTAAGAACTTAAGTATGATTCTGTTGAAAAGCATAGTAACTATGGGAAAAAAAAATTTAAAGGCATTTTCTATGCCTCCCATTTTCCCCCTTTTTATGTGCTAATAATGAGAAAAAAATATTATTAGGATGTACTTTTTTCTTCGAGAATTTATTAGCATGTACTTTATCTAATTAGCTGGTTCTTGGAATTCTCATATACAATTATATATAACATCGGACAGATCAATTACAATTGCTGTAACAGCCCAGGTAAAAATTTCATTTTTACCGGGACTGTTTAAGTTAATGTACAGTAATTTACCATTGATTTTTAATCTTGGGTAATTAAATTATGGTAAATTGAGTATTGGATTCCGAAATCGAGCATGACCCCACGTTCGGGATTTTTCTGCGGATTTTACGGACCAAGTTGGGATTTTTCCGGGTCCGGGAATCTACGGAAAAAGCCGAGTTTATTCTCGAATTATCGGACCAGAAATAAGATAAGTGGGTATACCGGATATCTTCTGGTCCAGGTGGGCCACACTTCACATGCAGCATAGTAACTACATAATTGAAGTTCAATTATTCAGCCGCCAATTCCTATTCAGCCTGTGAACTATCTATTATACATGTGATAAACCAGTGATTTGCTTCCTATAAACTATTTTTCTTCTGCTTTCTCCCGCACAACATCACCTGCAACTTCTTCTTCACTACCACACATTCAATTCACAAAACCATCCACTGCCAATCTAAACCAGAAAAGAGAAAAGAAAAAAAAAAGAAAAAAAAAACAATAAACACAACACATAAGACGCCACCGTTTCCACCATCTCCTTCCCCTCTCTTTTCTCTTTCTTTTTCTTCCTTCCCTTACACCCGCCGCCGTGAGCCACCAGGACGTCCTCCATCACTCACCGGCCGAGACCCCCCAACTCCTCCTTTCCTCCTCCTGCCTTCGCTGCACCGTCGCCAACCCGAGGAGCTGTCGACGCCGCCTGCATCGCGAGATCCGACGAGGAGACGAGCCGCCTCCCTCACCTCCCCTCGA
>JAKUCV010005413.1:2491-29696 GCA_028386065.3 Turnera subulata
TGTCCGACGTGGCATGAAACGACGTCGTTTTCTCACTTAAAACGACGTCGTTTTGCTACAGTAACACGCGCAAATACCCGGGCAGCCTCCACGTCAGCAGGTGCCTGACCAGGGGTATACGTTTGGCCTGCCCATGCAATCTCGGGGTATATGCCCGGCCAAAAAAAATGTCGGGGTACCAAATTGGCCAAACCACTAAAGACGGGGGCCAAAAAAACCCAGAAACCCAAAAAAAAAAATATATTGAAGTGGACAATAAGCCAATCTAGGATTTAGGAGTCTTCTTCTTGAGTTTGGGAGTCTTGGCAAGATCTCCCAAACCCAAGAAGAAGTTGGAGGAAGAAGAGGAGAACAAGCTGCAGCCTGTCAAACCTCCCACGGTTTGATAATTTCGGACAGCTTGTCAAATTTTGATTATTTATAAATACACGTAAAATTTTTCAAGTGGACATATATTGCTTATCTTTTTCCTCTACTCCCAGAGAAAGACAACATCTTTCTTCACATAGAGTATGAGGTGAGTTGTGACCGCACCCGCACCCGCACCAAACAGAGGCACCACGCCGAAAGCCTTCTTGTCCAGAAGGTGTTGAAAGATGACGTACACGTTAGCCAGATCTCTAATGCAGTCAAAGATCTGGTTGATTAGGCTCTTGAACAGGAACCATGTGGTGGTGCTTGGCCGAATTACAAGGATTCGAACAACAATGACAGGCTGCTCCTCCTCTTCCTCAAGCTTCTTGGCAGGAGGTTTGGAGGTTGAGCAACACAAATGAGGGTGGGTGCTGGGTGTGCGGGGGAGGGAGATGAGGCGATGGTGGTGGGTGGGAAGGAGGGTGGTGAAGTTAGAGGGCTTGGTTGTGGGGAGGGGAGTGCGAGTGAGGGGGTGGTGGCTAGTGCGGAGGAGAGCGGTCGTGGCAGGAATGGAACAACTGAACTTCCTAGCGAACATCATTTTAGGGTTTTCTGATCTTGAGAGTGTAGTAAGGTTTAAGAGGTTGGGGACGTGGGAAGGAGGGTCATTTGTGTATAGCCATAGCTTTTTATTCTTCTCTGATGCTAATCGAGATCTTATAAAATGTTGACAGAATTTACATACAGTAAAAAGGAGAGTTGACAAGGAACTGACCAACCAAAGAAAACAGAAATAAGAGGAAAAAACTAGGGGCAAGGCCCAAACAAAGATAAAAGGCCGAGTTCATAAAGTGCGTCCCAGCTCGGGTTTGCAATAATTTTTTGTACTTGTGTTTTATTTTTCCTTAATTTAATAGGTTCAGTATGATCTAATCTTTTTTTTTATATATAATAACAGAGTTGTTCCATTAATAAGGAATTTGGGTACATCTGGAAAACAACCAGATCACAATCAACAATTAAAAGATTTATTGATTAGTGTAGGAAGGCTTTTAGTTCGGCCTTCCAACCCCATCCTTTTCAATTAAAAGATTTTGGACTTAGAAGACCTTCTATCAGCCCACATTTTTTTCGATGCTTACTATAGAATTTATTGATGATAAAAGATTACAAAATTACAAAAGTCATCCTCGTTGATTTAATAAAGTCTAATAATGTCTATCGATTTATTAAAAAAAAAAAACACGTCGACTTTTTGTCTATCTTTCTATTCTTGTTGCTTTTTCGATTTGGAAGAGTAAAGAAAAGTTTGTTGAAGGGTACCCATCTCTTTTCTTTTTCACTTAAATAACACTAGTAGTTTATTGTATGCGATTGTTGAAACTTTGTTCTTACATGATTTATAGCGAAAATGAAAGAGAGCAATTAAATTCTACCGCAAACTTTGTTCAGTATTTTGGGATTTAAATCTATGCTCATGTGGTCTTCGTTTTCCATTGATCTTGGGAGGCTTAGTTTGGTTTTGTCTATCATCTACGAGATCTATGATCTTTATTTGCTCGATGCTTACCGGGAAATATTGTTTATATTATTATTTTTTCTTTTTGGTGCTTTCCTGAGTTATTGTATATCTCCATCTTTTCTTTTTTACTTGTCCAAGAGTTACAACTGTCAATTTGTGGATGTGAACTTTCATTTTCGCGAACTAGTGTTCTTCAAAATGGACGATTGATCATATTTTTTTTTTGATCTTTTTTTTATCATCTTTTAAGAATTCATTTAAAGAAACAAAAAAAAAAACAAAAACAAGTAGTAAACTACATAAAATAAGAGAATGGGCCAGTCACATGCTTTGAAGCCCATTGGACTTCCACAAACAAACAAATGTCAAGTTACTGCGTTCTCTTTAAAAAAAAAAAAAAAAAAGAAGAAACGGACAAAGTTAACTTGAGCTTGTTTTACTCTTTCCTTATTCTGTTTTTGTTTTTAATGAATGGTCAAAGTATTCTTGTTAAAACCGGGCTCAAATTTATTAACTTAATTAAATAAGGGTATCAAGTTAGAAAAGCGGCTTTTGACATTTTTCTTGTTGAACAAGTTCACTACCTCATTACTTAAGAGCCTCTACACAATACTGTTTTCAGCAAAAAAGAAAACAACCAGTAGGGCTACTTTCAACAGCGGCAAAGCAAATTAAGCAGCAGCTAGCGCAATTAATCAACCTCACACATCAATTTTCACATCATGTCACTCTGGTAAGTTTTTTTTCATCAATTGCTTGAATATGATTTGTGTATATGAAAAAGAAAAAAAAAAAGAATATGATTGTGTAGGTTCTCAAAAGAATGTGAACGTGATTTAAGTTAGGGGTTTTGTTTTAGTATCAGGTTGCTGCAGGGCTCAATCGTGATTTATTTGGAATGCTTTCTTTCACTGTAAATATTTCATATAATATGTAAAATTCATCGTCTTATATATATATATATATATATATATATATATATATATATATATATATATATATATATATATATATATATATATATATATATATATAAAGCAACACAGAGCAAAACTTTAACACTACCGATTACCTTAGGTTTTTATATCGAAACAATACCTTAGGTTTTTATTTGTTTGATTTCAGTTTAAATTATCATTGAGGTTGCAAGAATCATTTAGCTGTACTTATCTAAAAATAATTTTATAAGATATTCACCCATCAAAAATAATCTGCTTTCTTTTTTTTCCCCCCCAATGAGCATATTGGTTTGCGTGTTTAAATAATTGCGAGGGTTTTGGTTTCCAAACTTATAATAATAGAAATACAAGCTGATTTGTTGCTGATATTAGGTATACGCCTTTAATAAAGGACAACTTATATGTACGAGAAAAGATCGCATGGCTTGAGAAGATACAGGTTACTGGAGGGCCTGAAACAAGAGCTTGTAAGAGGTTGTGTCTTTTGAATAAAATGTTAGAAAAAGGTGAAGAATTATCAGATGATTTGATGGCATCTTTGAATTCTGGTGCCGCTAATCCATGTGTTGATGCGTGTCAGAAAATTTTATGTGCACAAAATATTCATGGGACCAGCAGCAAAATTGATGATGTCCCTCTTGAAGATGAGAATTGCCATAAGGTGTGGTATTCTACATTCTTATTGTTCTTTTCGTTGTCTAGGATTTATATTATACATTCATGTCTTGATATTAACTGAATTGTGATTCCCCCATATGTTCTCTAATAGCTTATGTGGACGGATGTTCTCAAATTGGAAAATAAGATATTAGAAGATGAAATGAAGAAGCGTGTAAGGACACAAGGTAGGGAGATGAGATCTTGCCAGAAAGTGTGCATTTTAAAGAAAATGCTTAACAAGGACGACAGAACATCATCCAAAGACGACTCGATCAATGATGCAAGAATTTGTGGTAATACATGTGCAAGAATGTTATATACACCAATGGCACCTAGCCTTCCATTTATTCTCAAACATTACTTTGAGTAATGAGATAAAGCAAGATTATCCAAGCCATGATCCTAATTAGCAGCGAATCCCGAAACCCATCCGACAGAAGTCATTTCTTTATTTTTCTCTAGAGTTTAGTGCTACAATCCTGGCTATATTGTAACGGGATATTTATTCAAACTTATATTTAAAATTTGTAATATTTAAGTACTTTATAATTATTACTTTAGTGTTCTCAAGTATCCAAAACGCCGAATGAGGGGAGAGAGCAAAAGTGAGAAAGAAATAGTACATTCTTTTCTTCTTTTTTTTTTTACTAATTTTCACGCAGGTGTGGTTACAATAATCTAAGACATGAATATGGTTTTTAAAAAATTGATAATTATTGACATAAAAATAAATATAAGATTTACAAATACCTCTTAATTAATAGTTATCCAACGAGGAAAACATCTCTATAACTTTTTTTATGTTTCATATACATCTCTATAACTTAAGGATAGGACTTATATATATCCTGTACAAAGAATTCATGAACAATTCCCTAGGCATTTTCTTCAAATTTCTCTCTCTCACTATTATTCTAAGCCATGAACATCAGCCCACATACCATTTTCGGCAATGGCTTGACCGAGATTTAGGCGTTCATAAGTGTTACAAAGCAAATGACATTCATTTGTTTTTCCCCTTTTTTGTGATGCCAACGAAGAAATTTTATTAGGGAAGAATAGACAAGATTACAAGAAGACGCACAGCTTATAAATTGCAATGCAGAGTCGTGGTCAATATTTCGGTTCATTCTCGCGATGAACAGCCAAAAAAAGGGACAAGTTAGCATAAGCTTTTGCTTCTTTTGGTCTTCCCTATTGTACTGTTCTGTTTTTGTTTTTAGTGAACGCTAAGTTCTTGTTATCGAGGCTAATATTTTTTCCAACGTAATTAAAAATGGGTACAAGTTAGATTTTAAAAAAGCCACTTTTCACTTTTTTCTTGTTGAACAAGTTCACTACCTCTTACTCTTTCCTTTTGTACTGTTCTGTTTTCGTTTTTAATAAAATAGTTAAAAATATTCTTACTAAAACGGGACTCATATTTATGAACTCAATTAAAAACGGTCTCAAATTATTATTTTTCTTATTGTGAAAACGGGTCTCAAATTGGAAAACCACTTTTAACCTTTTTCTTGTTGAACAAGTTCACATCACAATACTTAAGAACCTTTTCCTTGCACATTAATCCACAAAGCAAAGCAACAACAGTGCGCAACCTTACCGGAAGTACGCTACCTTACCCATCAATTTTTACATCATGGCAGCCGAGTCTGATCAAAGAAAAAACATCATGGCAGCCGAGCTATGGTAAGTTTTCTTCATCAATTTCTTGAATATGATTGTGTATGTTCATGATCCCTATTATATGCTCATACGAAACGTCTTTTTTTTTTATGCTCATATGAAACGTATTTGCAAATAGTTTGCTTAGTATTATACCATAATTTAATCTAACAAATTAATATTATTCATCGTTCTTATATAAAAAATGAATATTATTGTGTAACAATGTTTTAAATATTAGTAAAATAAAACATACAAAGCAAACCTTTGACACTACCGATTCGGAAGAATTCTTCCGAAAGAATACCTAAGGTTTTTTTTTTTAGTTTAAATTTATTATTGAGGTTGCAAAAATCATTAAGGTATACCCACTTCTTCAAAGGTTAAATAGTTTTTTATGTCCTTATACTTTATTGATTTCATATTTATTGTCCCTCTTCATTTAATTTCACTCATTATGTCCCTGAACTCACAATTTACCGAGTCACTATGTCCTTTTTACATCCTATAGCCGGTATAATACTGCAGTGCTGACACGTGTCATATGGGGCCCACAAATTTTCCTTTTTTATTCTTTTTCTCTTTTTTCTCCCTAAAATTAAATTTTTAGAAATCCTATTTTATATGAATTAAATAAATCTATATGGCATTGTTAAAAAAAAACAAACAAACTAAATCTGTATGCCTACTTTTTTTACCGAATTCATTTTTTTAAAAAAATTCTTTTACATTATTAATTAATTAATAGAGACCTAAATCTAACCGCAAAACACACCCTGGTCAGATGGGCATCCCCATCCCTTGCCCCCACCCCTCCCCTTCTTTGCAGCAAAACGCAACTCACCACCAAGGTCGAGCCTACTTCACCAGCACCCATCAAGAACAACGAGATGCCACATGCAAACCACCATACCAAATTTTTCCATTAATAAATCAACAAAAACAATCCAACAACAGGAGACATTTAGACCCAAAGAGAATAGAACAACACAGAAATTGAAATTAAAAGAGAAAGAGTGTAGTGTTTGTATGTGAGCCAGTGAGAAAGTGGAGGGCAACTGCAGGAACTTGGGGTTGAAATCGCGACAAAAATCATGGTGGAAAGCGAGGTCAAGCTTGATTCTCATTGGACGGTGTGCACAGACTCGTCACCACCGTGTAGAGAAGTTGCTGGAGGAGTGGAAAGCGAAGGAGGAGGAGGACGGCTGGAGTGGTGAATGCGATGGTGATGAAGAATGCTCTGGTCTCTGATGTTGTTCTTTTTTGTGGAGGATTTGGGTTTGGATTTAAGTTTTCAGATCTGAAGCTAAAGAGGCTAGAGAAGATAGATGGTCTAGTGGGGTAGTGTGTTTAGTGGTAAAAGATGACGATGGTGGTGGTTTTTGTGGTGGTGGAGGTTACTGTGGGAGGTGATTGTTTGTTTTAGGGTGGTGTTTTGTAAGGGAGGAGGAGGGAGTGACGGTTTACTAGTTCTTGTATGGTCATCTTTTTGTTTTCTACTAAAAATCACAATAATCAAACTTAATTGCTAAGTTAACGGTTAATACATTAAAGCTGATTTCCTTTTTTGGCAGGAACGCATTAAAGAAGTTTTCTTTCTTGGAAGAACGCATTCAAGTTATTATGTTGTACTTTCTTTTTTTAAAAAACAAAAATGATTATTAAGAGAATTTAGGAAGAAAAGGAAAGGGAAAAAGAATAAAATATGGCAACCCACAGGCCCGTGTGACACGTGTCAACAAAAAGGACAATTTACTGGCTATAGGCTGTAAAATGGACAGGGTAGCCCGGTAAATTGAGAGTTCAGGGACATAGTGAGTGAAATTAAATGAAGAAGGACAACAAATGCGAAATCGACAAAGTGTAAGGATAGAAAAAACTTTTTTACCCTTCTTCAAAAGTTATGTATGTGATTCACCCACCATGAATTATCTTGTTACTTCTTTCTTCTCTTTATCTTCCTCCTCCAATTAGTATATTCGGTTTGTGTGTTTAAATAATTACCAGAATTTTTCGTTTTCAAATTTTTAATGACGACATGATCATATAATGCTGGTATTACATAGGATTCAGCGTTTAGTACTTGACCACATAGATCTACGAGAAGAGATCATTGCGCTTGAGAAGACACAAGTCACTGGAGGACAGGAAACAAGAGCTTGTAAGAGGTTGTGTCTTTTGAAAAAAATTTTAGATAAAGGTGAAGGATTATCAAATGACGATCTGAGCGCAACTTTGAACTCTAGTGCCGCTAATTCATGTGTTGATTCATGTGAGAAAATTTTATGTGCACAAAGTGTTCATCGGACTGACAGGGCTAATGATGTTCGTGTCCCTGTACAAGATGAGATTTTTTTGAACGGCTATAAGGTGCGGTATTCTGTATATATTCTTATCTTGATTCCATTATTTTCAGTATCTTATCTTTCTCCTCCTTTGTTAGGATTTATGTTTTGTAATTTAGTAGCATCTAAAAAAAATATTGTATATATAATTCATGTTTTTGATTAGTAACAAAATGTGAATTTACATATGTTTTCTTAAATAGCTTCACTGGTTCCATCTCCTCGAAGAGAAAAACCAAAGATTAGAAGATGAGAAGAAGAAGCTTGTAAAGACACAAAAAGCTGAGATGAGATCTTGCCAGAGAGTGTGCATTTTAATGAAAATGCTAAACAAGGACGAAGCATCATGGAAAGACTACTCAACCAATATTGGAGCCGATGCAAGTATTTGTGGTAATGCATGTGAAAGAATGTTGTATGCACCAATGGCAACTGGCAATCATGCAGCAATTAGGCATTACCTTTGAGTAATGAGAAATCTTTGGGTTATTAATTTCCTAGTTTCACTTGAATAATAACACAATAATCCTGCTTATTGTATCAATTCTGCCAGAACCACACTAAAGATGAACCCTCTCTACCTTTCCCATCCCATGTCCCCCGGCCTCCCAGGCAACCACCAACCAAACCACCACTTGATCGGAATCGCCAACCCCGCCACAGCCCTAGACATCCCAATCCAACAGCACTACAGACTCATTCAACCCCTAACAGAGACTAACCAACCCCTTCCACAGCCGAACTACATGACAACCACTAACCTGCCACAAAAGAGAACCCAACCTGACCACATCAACCACTACCAGCCTAAAACCTCTGCTCCAAAGTCCCAACAGTTCTCCAGATGGAATCGCAGTCTCATAAAAAATGAAGTGGAAAATAACCAAGTGGTGAGCTTTTATGTCTCAAACATTCCAAGAAGATGGACCCCATGGACGTTCACCTTGTTATGTCTAAGTATGGAGAGGTTATGGATGTGTTCATCCCACAAAAACTCAACAAACAAGGGAAGCGCTTTGCTTTTGTCAGATTCAAAAACAACATCCAGGGTCAGTATGTAATCGAGCGCATCAACTCGATGCAAGTGGATGGAGAAAGACTGACTGCTAACATGGCCAGAGAACGCATAATGAAGAATAGCAGCAGGCAGAATGAGTCTATCCGTAACCGTGGACAATCAAGGTGGCAGAAACCTGGTACGTTACATGTGCGTGATGATAGATCCTTTATTGAGGTGGTAAACAACACTACTTCAAAGAAGGATGCTACGAATGATAACAAGGGCAACGGAAGTATACGGTCCTCTTTTATTCCTAAGGACGAGTCGTTGGACTGGCTCCATAGATGTGCTTTTGGAACTCTGAAAGATCCGATGCCTATCGGTGTGATTACGGAGATTCTCGCAGAGGCGATTCAGCCGGTGCATAAAATTATCCCAATGGGTGGCGTCTCTTTCCTTGTTATGTTCCAATCTGTGGAAGACAAGAACGCTTTGATGCATAATATGCCAGCAGTGATACCTCAAGTTTTCAAATCATTCAGAACTTGGAAGGAAGGTGATGTCGCATGTAACAGATTATGTTGGATCCTTGTTAAGGGTGTACCACCTCCAGCAATAAAGAAGAATACCCTGCAAGTGATGAATAGCACAATTGGCCATGCCCTGGATCCACTAGGTCTCATAGCCTCACAGCAGCACAAGCATCGACTAGCCACCATTAGAAGGATTTGACTAGCAATTAGGAAAAGCAATGAACCCACACCCAAACCAGTAGCAATATCTGAATCGTAACGACAGTAGTGATCATTACCCCATTCCTTCTCTGTTCTGCAGCACCAGCTAGCGCAAAAGCAATCAGATTAAGCACAAAGACCACAACCAGTAACAGTGTGGAAGCCATCTCTCAAGACCCACCGAACATCTCCATAACTTGAGGATAGGACTTATATATCTTGCACAAAGAATTCATGAACAATTCTCTCAGGAATTTTCTTCAGGTTTCTCTATCTCATTATTGTTCTAACCCACGAACATCTGCCCACATACCATGATCGGGCAAACATATTGGAGAGAAGCACATAAGGACGCTAGTTAGTGGGCGGAATCTTGCTGTATTAACTACTCGGCAACGGCTTGCCCGAGATTTAGGCGTTCATAAGTTTTACAAGCACTGAGCAAGTCCTTTAATTAAATGATATCATTCGGTTCAATATCATTCCTCCAATCAATTGCCTCGCTGCTTCTACTGGTCCTGACCTCCAAAGGATGTCCACAGTGTCCACAGTGTTTTTGGTAAGCTCAAAACAAATCATACCTTCCTTCAGTAATCCAGCATGGCCACATGAGCTTAACAAGTCAACAAACATTATATCATCTGGTTTGGCAAACATCCTCTCCATCTCCAAAAGCAAACTGAAAGCCAATTCACCCGAGCCAGCAATAGCTAACCCCTCAATCATGGCATTCAAGTGATCAACGCGTTTTTCTTTTATCTATGTTACCCACATTTTGAGTACATGCCAATTAGGGCAACGCCAAGTTTCCTACCCAATGAAAATCCATTTTTCCATGAGAAACCAATGTATTGCCCTTGCCACCCCTTTTTCGATATGTCCTAACTAGGGAACTGCAGAGAGTGCAATCAGGAACGTCCCTCTCAGGCAGGCAGAGACCATTTTGTACAGAACCATTCATCATACTATTACTATTACACACACAACGTCTCTCTCAGGCATTTCATCAAACAGAATCTAACCGCCAACTTTTCCAACTCACCGTGTCTCTTTCTTTCATCAAATAAACCCCCAGCCTCTCCATTGATCATTGAATTCACGATATCGAGTCCCTCTCGGGCATTTTCTCAAACAGCTCCCAGGCCTCAGCAACAGGATCTCCTGATTGAACGCACCAACCTTTTTGTTAGACGCTAATCATGAATTGAGCATACCCACCTAGTATAGAGCCCCACGACATCAAATGCTTCCTCTCTATTGGCATCAAATCAAACGAATCACCTCCCATGTCGGTTTTTCTACTCGGCATTCTATCAAGCAACTGGCGCGCAAGCTGCAGGCATCCACCCCTACCATACAGGCGTCGAGTCGGGTTGAGGACGGGTCGGTTTAATTCCTGCATTAACCCGCCCGCCAGCCTTTTTTTTTTTTCAGACGGGTTGGATCGGAAGCGGGTCAATATTTCGGTTAATTCAGGCGATGAACAGCCATTAGTGAATGGTTTTTTTTTTTTTAATCGAGTTTTTAGTGAGTGGTAAATTCTTGTTAAAACAGGGAATCATATTTATTTATTAAATTAATTCTTAAAAACAGGTCCCAAGTTGGAAAACCACTTTTGACCTTTTTCTTGTTGAACAAGTTCACATCACAATACTTAAGAACCGCTTAATTAATTTCCACAAAGCAAATTAATTTGATTAATTTCCTTAAGCATTAATCCACAAAGCAAAGCAACACCGGAAGTACGCAACCCCCAACCATCATCAATTTTTGCATCATGGGAGTACTGTAAGTTTTTTTCATCTGTTGCTTGAATATGATTCTGTGTATACTACGAATTGAAAGAACAAAAAAAAAAAAGAAGAATATGATTTGTGTATCAGGATCCCTCCATATGTATATATGCGCTCATCGTATTTGCAAATAGTTTGGCGTACTACATTTTATGCCATGTCCTCCCGTTACGATCACGAGTTTAATCTAACAAATTAATATTATTGCCTAACAACGTTTTAAATAATAGTAAAACAAAAATACAGAGCAAAACTTTGATATATATATGTTTGATTGGGAAGAATTCTTCCGAAACAATACATTAGGTTTTTATATGTTTGATTTCAGTTTAAATTATCATTGATGCTGCAAAAATCATTAAGGTGCACCCAGTTCTTAATTAAAAAGTTATGTATGCGATTCACCCATCAACAATAATCTTGTTACTTCTTTCTTCATTTTTTTCCCCCTTCTCCGTGTTTAAATAATTACCAGGATAACTTTTAGTGACGATATGTTGCTGGTATTATTTTGGCTTCAAGAACTAGTGCTTGGCCACGTATCTCTACGAGGAAACATCTCTGCACTGGTGAAGACACAAGTTACTCGAAGACTAGAAACAAAAGCTTGTAAGAGGGTGTGTCTTTTGAAAAAAATATTAGAAAAAGGTGAAGGATTATCGGATGATGATTTGATCACATCTTTGAATTCTAGTGCCGCTAATTCATGTGTTGATTCGTGTGAGAAATTTTTATGTCCACAAAATGTTCATCGAACCAACAGAGCTGATGATGATGTCCATGTCCCTGTACAAAACGAGATCTTTTTGAGACATAAGGTGCGGTATTCTATATCCTTATCTTAATTCCATTACTTTAATTTCAACATCTTATCTTTCTCCTCCTTCCTTAGGATTTATGCTATATAATTTATTAGTATCTGAAAAAAATTATATATAATTCATGTTTTAATTATTAACTAAATGTGAGTTCACATTTGTTTTCTTTAATAGTATCGCTGGAATTATCTTCTCGAACTGAAAAAAAACAGGAATTAGAAGATGAGATGAAGAGGCTTATAAGGATACGAAACGCTGAGATGAGATCTTGCCAGAGAGTATGCATCTTAATGAAAATGCTAAACAAGGATAAAGCCTCATCGAAAGACTACTCAACCAATATTGAAGCTGATGCAAGTATTATCTGTGGTAATGCATGTGCACGAATGTTGTATGCACCAATGGCAACTTTCAATGTTCCTAGTATTAGGAATTACCTTTGAGTAATGGGATTTTTTTTTTTTCTAGTTTCACTTGAATAATAACAAAGTAGCCTGCGTATAAACTTTGACGAAGTTATGAATGTTTCCAAATGATACATTCCAATCCACATTGCTTTCTTTTTTACTTTTTTGTTTTGTGGTATCATCCTATATCCCATTGGTAGGACATAAGGGAGTTATTCTTGTAGTTTTCTGTTCCTTTGTAAAATCATTGGGTACAGACAATGTATGTACAGTTCTTGGGGGCTGTTATTACCTTTTCTTTAAGCAGCTCAATTTGTTCTTTGAGAACCAGCAGAAATAGAGATTGATACCAAATGGGGGATAGAGCATGAACTTCTTCAGCTCAAATCATATTTCCCGACGATTAGCTAAGCTAGGTGCTAGCTAGCAGAAGGTCTGATCTTAATTAAAAAAAAAAAAGATTTGTGTCGTGCGATATATATGTGCTTATTAATTAGTGTTGTTATTGGCATATGACCTGCTTATTATGTGTTGAAGTGGAACACCAAATGTCTTTTTCTTTATTTTCACCTAAATACGTAATGTTCACATGCTAAGAAATCATATCTTTTACTTATCCAAGAAAAAAAGTGAATTGTAGAAAAAGAGTGAATTGTATCTCTTTAGCAGTGAACACTAATTCTATTTTACGCGAAAGAAACAATGTTTTCTTCCAATATATGATCAGATAAAAAAACTGACTGGTAGGTGGTAATAATATGACTGACTGGTCTGATCTTTTGTAACAGCAACCACAATAATTACTAATTGACTCGTCACTTGGTAATTATTAATATTCATATATATGGGCATGGCCCAACCAAGAAAGACCCTGTCAACCATTTGATCCAAACAAACCATATCCAGGCCGCTACTGGGTACTTGTTCCCATGGTTGTTAAACCCGAACGAGAGGTTGGCCCATCGAGCTACCGGGTTGTAGTTTTCTCGGTTAAATAGTGGTTAAACCCGGGCTCAACCGAAACATACAAATGAATTTTTGACTTGAAAAATCTGCCAGATCATGGCTAAGCGGGTTGAACCGGTCGGGCCGGTCTGAATTTAATGACACTGCTCGTTCCTAAGACTAAGAGAGATAAAAAGGACAATATAAAACAAAAAAACGAAGTTCTAGAGTGCAAATATCAGAAAAAAAAGAAGAGGAAAATAAGGTACTTTTTATTTTTTTAACCTGAAAATAAGATACTTCAAGTATAATAACTAGCAAGATAAAATAACTGGAGATGTGTGCTCACAGGCAATATATATAAAACCAACATACAAGATATATCTATCTATCATACAAGTGGCTCCCTTTTTGTCAATGAGCATAACAAAACATTATTCTCCATAACACTTTTATATATAAATATATATATACCATAGTTCCCCTATTAATTTATTGCTTGCGCAAAAACATGTAAGAGTTAAAATCTTTCTTGGAGGGTCTTTACTGTTTTTACCAATGCGTGCCAATCAATTTCTTACAGGCAAACGCTTGGTTCTTGTCTCTGGTAGTCCAATGAATAATTCGGTCTCCACATCTGAAACCGGGTTACTTTCATCATCTGGTAAGCGCTCCCTACGTTCATTTCTTGGAAACCACTGATCTGAACCACACTGTAAAGATGAAAAAAGGAAATTTAGAAAAAAAGTAATCATCAGAAGGATGCCATTTTTCTTGTTTTCTTCCCTTCAAATCTCCACCAATTTATAGTCTCAAGGTGAATTTTTGTAAAGAATTCAAGTCTAATGAATGCAGTTCAGGAAGAGCTAGCTGTAATCTGATACTACCATGATTATTGTATCCTCTAATAAACCAAAGTATTGGTAATTAGTAGGTTTCCCAGCACAAAATTGGCAAGAAGAATATGCATTCACCTTTTCTGATAGCCTTGCATTTTCTCCCAGCAACGCCCTCTCCTGAAAAGCATATACGTACATTACATAAACACATGCCAATGAGCCGCGACTGAATAAGTAGACCATGAAAACTGTAGGCTACTTCTATATATGCTGTCAATTTTTAGGAATTCCTGCTGAGAAGAAAGAAATTTCTTACTTTGAAGAAGATATTTTTAGTCCCTCAAAGAGACCTCTTGCGCAGGAGACTGGTTTCTTTCATTACTTTGTTATGATTTAAAAAAAAAATGTGACAAAATCCATTTCATGCTTCTTTACCAGTTCTTGATGCAGAATGCAAAGCAGCTGATGATCATTTTATTTGACCTAAGTGACTAAGCTAGCCAGTAGCCACACTGTTGTGCTTTACACAGCTATGATAAATCTCTGCAGCTGTTATTACCTTCTCTTTTAGCAGCTCAATTTGTTCTTTGAAAACCTGATTCTGAAAGATAAGCAACAATAAACTTAGTGAGACAATCAGCAGACACAGATATAGGAAAGCATTGTTTCAATGAAATTTGTGATGGAACCTTTCTGGCTCGGATAATGCTCACGCTCCTCTCTAGCTGTTGTTCTAGTTGCTGTAGTTCTTCAAGGGTGCAGGATCCCAGATTTTGTCCCAGTAGTTTCCTGAGGCAATTGAGTTCAATTCATTCATATTGAGTTCCAACTGACAATCTACTCAGCATTCATCAAAAAATGAGTTTAAACTTCAAACACAAAAAGGGTTTAGGTCTGCTGACCGTTTGGAAAATTCAAGAAGCTCAATCTTCTTCATCATATTAGCGGCTTCATGTTTCAGTTGCTGCCATATCAAATTTACATTTATGTGAAAATTTTAAGGAAGAATATATACACCTTTGCAGCCAGAGGATTAAAGCAATTATCATTTGTTTCACAAGGGCGGATCAACTTATACTGAACATAGACACATTATACTTTGGCACCCCTGATCGAGGCACCAGCTGCTAGTTGCTTCCCTATTCGAATGTAGCCAGACCTGAACTATATTAGCTAGTGGAATAAAGTTTTTCTACTGCCTTAAGCTTAGCACATGGATTTGCGGATCTGGGTCCCTATCCATATATATGCATGCTCATGGAGTTGACATAGTAATTCAAAAGCTATACATTGCCTTAATTACAGTGCTACTGAGCTTCTGTCGAATAGTGCAACTGAGCTAAGTTATTATTTGAGGAGTTATGTGGTGAATTGGGTTTCAACTTGGTTCACCTTTAACATTTGAGGGATTAGGCATATATAAGACGTTGCTTAATGAAAGAGAGATGATGAGGAATAACCTGCATGTTCTGTTCGGTTGGCTTGTTAATGGGTTGCATGTCCTTTATATGCCTCTGGTAACGATCAATTGTCGCCTGCATGCTGGCATACAATAGCTAAGAGTTACTAAGGTCTCCAAAAAGTTTCAAAAGGTCAAATGGGACAAGGTTGGATTTGTGGATCAAACTGAACTAATGTAAGTGAAGATCGTGGGTAAATGAATATATAGAACAAAGTAAAACTATATTTGCAGAAAAATGATCCTATGTACATTAAAACTTCATAATATTAGTCATAGTTTAATTATAGTCAACAAATCATCCAAGCAGCGAGAGCTTATCCCCACCATTTCTGAACAAACCAACCATCTTTATCATTCTGCTGTGGTAACTTCACTTCACAATAATAGTATCATTTGTACATTGGAACTTCATAATATTGCCATATTTCAATTATAATCAACAAACCACATAAGCTATAAGAGTCATTGCCATACTTTTTCGATGATTTGAAGTGAACCAGTCAATGAAAGTGAGAAAGAAAGAAAAACACTTAGGAAAACAATTAGCGAGTAAAGATGGATAACCGAATAACACCTAATGTTAGGTTGATGCTTATATTTCTTTCAAATGCAATGGTATTTGTGTACGTACATTCTTAGCATGTAAATCATTTTCAATATATTCTATATATGAGGATCCGGCTATTTATACAATCCAATTTTCTTATTCAAGTGTTATAAATTGAATGTTCGGTTCATATATGGCATCGTAATTCTCTTTCCATCCGAAGGTAAATAGTAATTGCATAAAAATATAGACAGAAGGTTGACTGAGAGAGAAGAGAAGAATAGATAGACACCGGAAAGAACAGAAACAAAGTTAGGATTTGTCTTTCCAAATCATTCACAAAGAAACCTTTTTTCTTCTTATCTTTGGTCAAATAAGAGACTACAATGTGATGGGATGTTATACAATATGGTCTAAGTTGCATCTAATTCGATTGGCTGGAAAAGCAAAATATGCATTCCATAATCAAAAAGTTACAATACAAGTGGAAGTAGTCACAGTACTTTTCTTAGAAAATGCAACTGGAATTGTTCTACGAAGTATGCAGCCTCAAAGACTATATATTGTTTTGACGAGACCACTGACACTCCCCATCCGTCATTCCTTTCCCTCTCCCTCTCTCTAGTATATTCATTCGTACACTCATTAAGGTTGCATATCTTAATTAAGTACTAATCATCAAGAACTAAAAAAATAAAATGACAGCAGAGCCTAATTATTTCATTTGTGCATATATAAGCATGGTAAGCTAAACAAGACAAGTGTGCTACTGTAAACACTATAAGAATCTTTTAGTCCTTTCAGGGAAAGACACTGTAATTTCATGCAAAAAATAAGGAATCAACAGAGAAACTTAAGGTCAGTCTATAAGGTCTGAAACTAATCTTAAGAAATAAAAGATGCCATATCAAGATCAACAAGAGTTAAGACATGATGCGTTTGGTTGTCCTTTGATATGATATACTTGCTATTTCTTTTTTTCTTTTGTCACATTTATGGATATATGATATACAACAATCTTCCATCAAAATAATTAGAGAAACGAGGACCCAGAGACTTTCTAATTCTACATATCTGTCATTTATATATATATATAACCGAGAAACTTGTACTAGTAATTCTCAGTCTTGAGAGGAGAGCAAGGATGATGAATAGAACCCTACTTAAGGAGCACCTTATTAATGTAATGAAATGTAAAATGATGGAGGAATTCAAAATCTCTGCAGACAAGAGGAGGAGGGTGCAAGTCCAGAAGATCATGAACATGGCAAAATCTTACCTAGAGCTTGCAAATTCATAGAGCTTCCCTCTCGGAGAGAAGATGATAAGGGCAACCTCAGCATCACAGAGAACCGACAGCTCAAAAGCCTTTTTCAGCAGACCATTCCTTCGCTTGGAGAAGGTGACTTGCCTGCTCGTGGCATTCTCTATGCGCCTCATTTGAGTCTTTCCTCTCACCATCTGCTTATATCGAAGAAGCTCACAGTATCATAAAACAAATTAAAAACTACTTCTGCGTCTATACTGTACTGGATCCAAAGTCTAAAAGAAGAGAAAGAGATCATAGAAAGATTGCAACAACCGAGAGATGCTCACCTGAGAACCTAGCTAGACCAGAACGCTTTCTTTAGTTGAAAAGTGTGGAAGAACTGCAAAAAGAAAAATCTGAGAATTTTTTAGCAAAAACAAGAAAAGACACCTCGTTGTAAAAGAATGGGCTATAGATGGTGGATGGATAGATGCATGTATGGCACAAGAGGCACGGCAAAAATAAATGGTAGTGTTTATTTCTTTTTGTGGAAATCTTTACAAGAAGCCAATGGAAAAAGACCTCGTATTGAAAATGAGGGGGAGAGAGACTCACCAAATAGGCAAAAACCCAGATGGGGTTTGATGGATATGGGAAGAAGATATGCCAAAAGAGGGAAGTTAGCTAAGGAAATCTGAAGAAGACTGATGATGGCAAAGCTTGAAAGAAGTAGCTAGTGAGACTATATAGAATGAAGTGTTTGCAAAGAGACTTAGTCTGGAGAAACACAAAGGGCAAGCAAATTAACCACTAGAGATGCTCTTTAGTTTATGTTTGGAAAAATCTGGCAGATTTGGAAGTCTCACCAAATAGGCAAAATCCAGACAGTCAGTTGACAAAGAAGAGGAAAGGGTTGATGCCAAAAACAGAAATGGAAACAAACCAGGGAGCTTGTGGGTAAAAACCAAACTAGCTAGAAAGAGTATGCATATATCTAGTCCATGACGAGAGGTGGTGGCTATTATTTGTGTCTTCTTTTTGATTGATTGATTCTCATCAGTTCCTTTTCTGGTCACAACCAAAGCCAGGCAAGCTGTATACACAACCACCTTTCCTCATACATCAATTTTCTCTCTTTATGGAATTAAGTTCCTCATAACCCACCACCCATTTGGAGGAAAAAAAGATTAGGCACTCATCAATTTTCTTTTTTATATAACCAAAGAGATAATAACTGCAAATATCTTCTAGGAAACAGAAACAATGAAAAGCCGGATTCTTTGCTTGTTTGGGTAAGAAGTCATGACAATTACCAATTACTATAAAGGAAAAATATGGTTATAAAAGGAAAAGAAGAGGTAAAAAAAGGAAAAAATTGAAAGAAGAGAAAAGAAAAAGAAAAAAAAAAGGCCCTTTTCTTCTTCGCTTGTTCTACTTTTTTAGCCTTTATAGTTTGGAAAAAAAGGAAAGAAAATAGGTGGAGAGCCAATAATAGTAGTAGTTCAAACTTCAAAGGATAAAAGAATAGCCAATAGCAAGATGGCGAGTACACAGAGAGAGGCCACCCTAGTAATAATAGTAGTCATAAATATTTAACATAGAAATGGAAATAGGGATGGGACAAGTTACAAGGTTAGAGTGAGGATGGAAGAAAGGGCAGAGGTACCCAAATTTAACATAAACCAGGTAGGGTGGGGGCTAAGGTCACTGTAGTCCGTACAACTACGTACTCAAGCGAACCAATGAGGAATCGAAAGCGCATTGAGATGTAATCATCAGCTTTATTGTTTCAAACCCCCAAAAAGGCCAAAAAAGCCACAGGAACCCATCTTCACATGGAGGGAGGGAGGGAGGGACTCTCTCTTAAAACAAAACAAAACAAAAACTACTACTAGACTAGAGTAAAGAGATCTTCACATGGAGAGGAGGGTCATATGGTCCTACTACTACGTACTACCTCCATACCCATCAGCCATCACTGGTTTTTTCTTCCATTCTTTTATTTTGTCCAAAGCTAGAGTTATTGTTGCCAGCAACTTGCTGCAATTTGCAAAGCTTCTTTTACTTATTTGCCTTGCGTGTCGCACATGTATCCCCACGTTTATTGTATCCCACACCAGCACACCTTCCCCTTCCTAATTTTGTTGAAAAATCTTGTCCCCTTTTTTCCTCAGATACCTTAAATGGAAAATTCAAATTTCCGAGTATATTGCGCTTGCCAGTGTTGATAATTATGACTCGGACCAATTACTAGGGGCAACTTTTGTCCCATATGTATTATTGTTATTATTATTATACAATTTTGTTTGTACTTAAAATTTTAAGAAGAAACCCACTTCTGTAATATATTTGATTTGATTTGATACCCTGAAAAAAAAAATTATAACATACTCTCTTTTATCATGCAGCCAGTGATTTTGAATAAAAAGCCTGTATAGTGTATATTATGTGTAGTGTAGAACTGTATATACTACTATTTTATGTTTGACTTTCTCTTATATAAGAAAGACTCTATAATGGGAGAATTTCTTTTTTATGTTTTATGAATGTCAATTCTAAGATGAACCCACATGAAGGTTGAAACCCTCACGTACATCTTCCCTTTTTTTTTTTTTCTTTCTCGTCCTTTTTTGTGGAGCCCTTCATTTTAAATGACAAGTGACATAACTTGAAGGTAATTGGTGCTGGGATTTTCAGGATTCTAAATATAAAGGAAAAAAAACTAATGATTCTGAGAAGAAAGGTGAAGAAAGTATTTCCTAAAATACCAAAAAAAAAGGAACAAGAAAATAAAATGGATTATTGGCACGTATTTTTAGAACCTAAGACAGTATAATAATAACTACAGCTAATAAGAGAAGAGATAATTTTACGGAGGAGAAATTTAAAGTCAATAAAATTCCAAGTAGTACTGCGTGGGTCAGTGAGTGTCTGTCTAGGTAGGTACTATTAATTGATTCTTTTAACGTATGCAGAGCCGACACTTGTCAGCAAACCTGTGGGTGTGTGCCCGCATTTTGTGTTGTGTGTTTGGGAGTGGTCAGAGGTTTCTGTTCCTGTTTCCATGACTTTCCCAACTACTTTGGGTTCAGTTTGGTCTTAACTGAGGAGGTTAAGGTTTGGTGCGTAGGGGACCGCATTTTGGCGTGCTGTGGTCCTAACCCCCTTTTTCTTGTATTCCTTAATTTGGAGGGATTAAAGATCTAATCAGATTATTCCACCCCGATTAGACAATCAAATTATTATAATACTACATAGTACAAACCTATTCGATTAGCATTTCAAAAGAATTTATAACTGAAATAATTTATGTATGTATGTATGTATTCATACTATAGTTAGTCTTGTTTTTGGAAGATATGACACTGTTGGGTTTGACTGTGTCAAGTTTGTTAGTATTCTGCTAATAAAGTCCTAGTCATTAGGAGTCAAGTAGTTAAAATCTATTTGAATTTGTTTTGAATTGGTCAGTAACAAACACCATGAAACATACGTGGGTTGTTACTAGTATTTCATATCTTGTAAGGCTATAAAAGCTTGAGGCTATTCAATAAACTTACAGGGTATTCTTTCACATTTCTGTGTGAGTGTTTAAGAATCTTTCAATTCTGGTAACGGAGCCTATATAGATAGAAAGGAGAGGCCTGCGTAAGAATAAGAGAGCGAAACACTGCGAGTGTAAGTGAGTGAGTGAAACACTATGTGTATAAGTGAGCTTGTGATGGCTGAAACTAATAGCTTTGCACAAGCATGCATTCCCAAGTTTGATGGGGATTATGATCATTGGAGTTTGGTCATGGAAAATCTTCTTAGATCAAAGGAGTACTGGAGTGTCATCCAAGAAGGGTTTACTGAACCAGCTAATGAAGAAGCATTGACACCAGCCCAAAAGAAGACCTTAGAAGAAGAAGACAATTGCTCAAAAGCAAACTGCCAAACAATTGTGGGACTCAATGAAGGTCAAATATCAAGGTAATGCTCGAGTTCAACGTGCTCAGCTTCAAACTCTTCGTAGAGATTTTGAGTTACTAGAGATGAAACCAGGAGAGACAGTGAATGCATATATCGGGAGAGTAATGGTGGTGTCTAATGACATGAGAAACTGTAGTGAGGACATGCAAGATGTCAAGATTGTTGAGAAGATTCTGCGTACTCTCACCGAGAAATTCAACTACATTGTATGCTCAATTGAGGAATCAAAGGATATTGATAGTCTGTCAGTTGATGCCTTGCAAAGTTCGCTGCAGGTCCATGAACAGAAGTTTCGCAAGAACGGTGGAGAGGAGCAAGCACTGAATGTGAGTTATGATGATAGAGGAAGCAGAGGTCGAGGAGTTGCAACTAGAGGCAGAGGAAGAGGAAGACAATTTAACAAGGCCACTGTTGAATGTTATAGATGCCATCAGCTAGGGCATTTTTCATACGAATGTTCTAGTAAAGACAAGAAAATCAATTATGCTGAGGTAGATGAGGAAGAAGAGATGCTTTTGATGGCTGTTACGGAAGGTAATAATGCAGAAAAGGAGATGTGGTACCTAGATTCTGGATGCAGCAACCATATGTGTGGGAAGAGACAAAGATTTTCAGATTTTGATGGTGCATATAGACATTCAGTGAAGCTGGGCAATAACACGAGGATGGACGTGATGGGGAAAGGCAATATCCGACTAGAAATCAACGGCAAAACTCAGGTGATTATGGATGTTTATTATGTGCCGAATTTAACAAATAATTTGCTCAGTATAGACCAACTTCAGGAAAGAGGATTAGCTATACTTATAAAGCATGGAGTATGCAGTCTTTATCATCCACAAAAGGGCTTGATTATGCAGACATCGATGACAACAAATAGGATGTTTGCATTATCGGCTACTGCGGTATCAGAGCATTCTACTTGTTTACAAACGATGACAGAGGATGAATCCCACTTGTGGCATCAATGGTATGGACATCTCAGTTATAAGGGGTTGCATACACTGAGGTTTCGATATATGGTAAAGGGGATTCCATCTTTCAAAGCTACAACTGGGTCATGCACTGTTTGTTTGGTTGGAAAACAACATAGAGAGGCTTTCCCAAAACGGAGTCAATGGCGTACTTCCAAAAAATTGCAGCTTGTCCATGCTGATATTTGTGGCCCAATCATACCATCCTCTAACAGTGATAGAAGGTACATGTTAACATTCATTGATGATTATAGCAGAAAGTTGTGGATATATTTTTTGATTGAAAAGTCTGAGGCATTCACAATGTTCAAGCACTATAAGAGTCTAGTTGAGAAAGAGTCTGGAGTACCTCTATGTTGTTTACGCACTGACAGAGGAGGAGAATTCACTTCCCATGAATTTAATAATTTTTGTGAAGATAATGGTATAAGCAGGCAGCTCACAGCAGCTTACACCCCGCAACAGAATGGGATAGTTGAACGCAAGAACCGAACAATTATGAATATGCTTCGTTGCATGTTATCTGATAAAGAGGTACCAAAGAGATTCTGGCCCGAGGCTGCAAGATGGACAGCACATGTTCTCAATAGAAGTCCCACGTCAGTTGAGAAGGAGAAAACACCGGAAGAATTGTGGAGTGGAGTTAAGCCTAATGTGGATTACTTCAGAGTTTTTGGATGCTTAGCCCATGTTCATGTGCCAGACCAGAAAAGAAAGAAGTTGGATGATAAGAGCTTCCCCTGTGTGTTACTAGGAGTTAGTACTGAGTCAAAAGCCTATCGATTATTTGATCCAGTAACCAAGAAGATAGTGACAAGTCGAGATGTAAGTTTCGAAGAAGATAAGGGCTGGAACTGGGCAAGAACTGCGCAAGAAGTGGAACAAGATGTATTGGTTTGGGAAGGTTGTGATGAAGATAAAACTGAAGAGTCTGAAAATGAAGAAGAAGATGCTATTGAAATTCAAGGAGTTGCCACTGAAGTTTAAGAAGTTGTTGCACCAGCTGATGATCCAAAAGCTCCAAATAATGCACATTTGACAGCAACTAGATCTCGAAGACCTCCTCCTTACCTGCAAGATTACGTGTCAGGAGAAGGTCTTTCAGAAGAAGAAGATGAGTCAAACAATCTTGTGATGTTTACTTCTAATGAAGACCCTTGTTCCTTTGAGGAGGCAGCAACAGAAGAGAAATGGAGAAAGGCTATGGACAATGAGATGGACTCTATCAAGAAGAATGAGACTTGGCAGCTTACACAACTACCAATTGGAGCAAAGACAATTGGTGTTAAATGGGTTTTCAAGACCAAACGAAATGAGAATGGTGAGGTGGACAAGTACAAGGCCCGATTGGTAGCTAAAGGTTATGCTCAACAGCATGGAATTGACTACAATGAGGTTTTTGCACCAGTTGCAAGATGGGATACGATTCGGATGATTCTAGCCTTGGCAGCACAAAAGGGTTGGAGTGTGCACCAACTTGATGTTAAAAGTGCATTTCTTCATGGTGAATTGGAAGAGGATGTTTATGTGGAGCAACCGATGGGATATGTTCAAAAAGATGAAGAACATAAGGTTTACAAGCTTCGGAAGGCACTTTATGGATTAAAGCAGGCCCCGCGTGCTTGGTATAGTAGAATTGAGGCTTACTTTCTCAAAGAAGGCTTTACACGGTGCAATTATGAGCACACTCTCTTTACAAAGTCAGAAGAAGGCGGTAAGAGACTTTTAATTGTAAGTCTGTATGTTGATGACTTGATCTTTACTAGTAATGATTCTTACATGATTGAGAAGTTTAAGAGTTCCATGACAGAGGAATTTGAGATGACAGATTTAGGAAAGATGAAATACTTCCTTGGTGTTGAGATTATACAAAAATCAGAAGGTATTTATCTGAGCCAAAGGAAATATGCAAATGAGCTGTTGGAGAGGTTTCATCTGCATAATGGAAATCCAGTCAAAAATCCAATTGTACCAGGTGCTAAACTCTCAAAAGATGGAGGAGGGGCCAAGGTTGATGCAACTTTGTTTAAGCAATTAATTGGGAGTCTCATGTACATCACTACAACAAGGCCAGACTTAATGTATGTGGCATGTTTGCTAAGTAGATATATGGCCAATCCAGCCGAGGTGCATTTACAAGCAGCAAAGAGGGTGTTGCGTTACTTGAAAGGTACTGTGTCTTTAGGTTTGCTTTACAAGAGAGGTGATACAAAAGAATTAGTTGCTTATACAGACAGTGATTATGCCGGAGATATTGATGATAGAAGAAGCACAAGTGGTTATGTGTTTTTGCTGAATGAAGGAGCAGTTTCTTGGGCTTCAAAGAAGCAACCGGTGGTGACACTATCAACAACGGAGGCTGAATTCGTTGCGGCAGCATATTGTGCTTGTCAGTGTGCTGGGTGCAAAGAATTCTGCAGCAGCTTGGTGGTCTGCAGCAACAACCAACCACTGTCCTATGCGACAATAGCTCAACAATCAAATTGTCTATGAACCCAGTTCTACATGGCAGGAGTAAACACATTGATGTAAGATTTCATTTTCTAAGGGATCTTACGAGGGAAGAAGTTGTGAGGCTTGTTCATTGTGGCACAAAGGAGCAAGTAGCTGATATAATGACTAAGCCCCTGAAATTTGACGTGTTCATAAAGCTACGAGAAGAGCTTGGAGTCTGTGAAGTACCTTTGAGTATAAACTGAATGTTACTGTGTAAGTTCAGATTAGTGGAGGTATTGTTGGGTTTGACTGTGTCAAGTTTGTTAGTATTCTGCTAATAAAGTCCTAGTCATTAGGAGTCAAGTAGTTAAAATCTGTTTGAATTTGTTTTGAATTGGTCAGTAACAAACACCATGAAACATACGTGGGTTGTTATTAGTATTTCATATCTTGTAAGGCTATAAAAGCTTGAGGCTATTCAATAAACTTACAGGGTATTCTTTCACATTTCTGTGTGAGTGTTTAAGAATCTTTCAGGCACATATTTAACTCGGCAAAAAAAAAAAAAGGTATGGCACATACTTAAAAATATACATATATGTCTATGTGAGCTTACACTATCCAAAAGAAATGAAGAATCAACTGTAGCAGACCTGTACAATGAAAATCTGACAAAATTAAATTGTTGGATAAGTTTGGAAAAAAAAATTATATGCTAAGATACTCTAAAATTTTAAAATGTAAAATTACTTATATATGGCAGTTCCCTGAGTAGGGTTGGTCCAGATAATACGGCTCGGTTGATCTACACAAGATGTGTTTTATTTTTTTTTTTGTTCATATGTATATGAGATGAGAGCATCCACATGGCCAAGATCAATTAACAATGCTAGGGTTAACCAGAAACAAGAAGTCTTATTCAATTCTATAACTAATATATATATATATATATATATATATATACTCTTAGATGTTCTATGCCCAAGAACTGTTTGTATTGGCTTTAAATTTTTAGACTCTACAGATCATCAAAGTTGGCTTATGATCAAAATAGATGATCGATCTAGGAATTGTCTCATTTCCAATGGATTCGTGGAAACAAATTAACCAGTGGCACATGTTTGGCGATGGAATATATGTCAAATATCTACAATCATAATCTTTCTGACAAAGTTTGTATTTATTATATTACTATTATAAACCAATCAAGGCCCATGAATTGGTTAAGTTTTGTCGCGAATCGAACGACAGAGTGTGAATTAAACCCTAAAGTCAATACTATAGGGCCGAGTTGAAGGACAATAGGTCTTAGGAGCGAGCAACAACACGACACTCTGTATACGTAGTATTTATTGTAGCCAAGGACCAAAAATTCTTGCCCTGGAGTTTGTATTTGTAAGTAAAAAATGGATTAGTCCCACTTCCAACCAACCATGACAGAGAAGAATTATAGTCCTTCTTTTGGTATTTGCCTGGGAATTCTCAATTCTGAAGAGGCCGTGTTACAAGGTTCTCTCAATTGAACCATTAGTCTTTCACTTATGTTCACTAGAAATTGAATGGTTTACAATTCATAAGATGTGCTCCTTAATGTTTATCATAAATACACACATCCCATCAACTATAACACATTTTCTTCTACTACCAAACACCACTAGAATCAGTTCCAGGAAACTAATGACTAAAGGAGAAATGTTTGCCGTTATTGTACTTATGTCTAAGTTCTAGTTGTAATTCCCAGCTTTCTAACGCCAATCCTTCACTGAATAGACCCAGCTTACCTATGGAGGAGAAGTGGAGTTACTTTCCTTCCTAATGCCTATGGCATTATGGTTTTTGTGTCTCCTAAACACGTGAGGGTTTAAGTAAACTTTCAATTATACATTCATATGCCTAATGCCTATGAATGTATAGCATCAACAAGCATCATTCAATACTGCTATATGAATTCATGTTTACAATAGTTATGAATATAGTAGTAGATATGAATTTAATTCTGTAACAGATCGATACCCAACCTCATAATTTTCCTTGTGGAAGGTGGAAAGCTAATAACATATATATGCTTGCGTGTCAGACCTAAGCGAGACAGTGAGGTGAATTGATACACATATAAGAATTTAAACGTATTTTTTATTTCAAGATGGTGTGACAATTATTATACCTTGCAGAAATTATCTTTTTTTTTGTCGAAAGTTAAATATCATTAATTATAACATGAAATACACTTGGATAGATACTAGAGTTGGTAACTCTAGGACTCCAAGAAAATTACAAATACTCAAATAAGAAGAACATAACACAGTGAACATATAGGAGATACTAAACAATCTAACAAACCGAAGTAAATACTGATACCGGTCTTCCGTGGAGCTAATCTGCAAGGACTTAGAAGATTTGAGTGTGGCCCAAAAAGCCACGGGTTGTCGGGGAAGTAAGAAAGCGTTCTTCACGAAGAAGGGTCCTGTAGATGACAGGATACACAATCTAAACAACTTTTGGAAAGAAAAGTCGTTCCCATAGG
>JAKUCV010005413.1:31744-56809 GCA_028386065.3 Turnera subulata
CCCCCCCCCCCCCCCCCCCCCCCCCCTATAACCCTCCTTGAGCGAAGCCTAAAGCTGAGCGAAAAGGGCCCCAGGGGGAGGTGAGGTAGAGCTGGAAACCGCCCTCGCAGAACAAGCATAGGCTGGGTTGCTCAGTAGGGGGAGGGGAGCTCTCTTAGACTATTCCTTATAAAACTCTTTCTCCTCTCAGAGACCCTTAGAGAGAAGGAAAAGATGCTTTAAGATGCTAGTAAGAGGATCCTCTTACCCAGGCACTAAACAGCCCTAAAAGGGCACTTTTAAGACAATCTTTAGACTCTTTTAGAGCACTAAGGAAAGAGCTAAGAAAGACATTAAGCACTCCTTAAAGCACTCTTAGAAGAATAAGGAAAAAAAAATGAAGCTATTAGCAACTCCTTAAGTCATTAACTCAGGAACTCAGTAGCTACTTAACTCATAGAAGGTCGATCCCTTACTCCATTCATTTCATGAATGGCGGGATCGCTAGGAAAACAACTTCTTGGAACTCTCGGTCTTCCTTTTAGGAAGCCCTCACTCTCTTTCAGCTCAATAAGATGTGCATTGCTATTCACTTTTTGTGAAAAAAACTAGGAAACCCAATTCACCCTCTTCAAATCCATATCAATTCTTCCACCCTAGGGAACAATTGTTTACTCCTTATCTTCGATCTTGAGTATATCGGACTGGAAGCGCAACTCCACTTCCACCCTAGCCGGTGAAAACGCCTCTTCGAAAAGATGGAAGAGGTCCTCGGTGTGTTGATCCATCCAGCGAATAAATCATCGAAATCCTTCTCACGTCCCTCCGAGGTGGAGTAGACCTGGATATCGATCCGAAGGATATTCTTTGGAAAAGCTGAATAGATCAACGGCTTGGGATAAGGTGTTGGTTTCCATCCATGCTCTTGATAGTGGGAGTTGTCACGCTCCCTATTATTGAGATTGTTGAGATATTCCCTCGAGCGATAGACATCGCGAGAGATAGGATACTTGAATACCAAGTTGGTATCAAGCTCGATCGCAGGGAATTCTTTTTGCCAGCGCTCAAAGACTTGAGCAACTTCTTTGTTTTTCCACTGCATTAAGATCTCAATATCTATGCCCTTTAGATTTTGGGGCAGGCTTAGACTGAGATCTATTTTGACGGGTAGAGGATTTTTTTTTCTTCTTCCTCTTTACCCGCGTCTTCTGCTATCCCGGATTGGAAAATCCCGGCAATATTTTTTTTAAGGGAATCTATCTGACTAAGAAGTCTCTTTTTGAATTCCCTCCACCTCGCACCTAGATCCCTCTTATCGTCCTTTTCTTTCCCAGTTAGATCCGGAACTTTTGGTCGTTTTGCGTTCATAATCTTATTCTCCTTACCGAGAGTTATTTAATAAACATGCTATAAAAGAAGGGGCTTACCTGAAAAATCCATTCACTTTTTCATCGAATCTGTCTTATTTGGAATTGCCTTTTTTCTTCTTTTGACGACTTTCGAGATATTCCCGATAGATATTTCGCTTTTTTATACGCCCTTCCGCGATTACATCATCAATCAGTCCATAATCCCTGGCTTCTCTTGCTGAGAAAAAAGTACCTTTCTCAATGTCTTGGACTATTGTTGATCTATTTTGACCTGTTCTTTTTGCAAAAAGATCTACCGTGATTTCATACAACGTTTCCACTTGTTCCATTTCATCCAGCAAATCGACTGGGGTTAGGTTTCGATCGTTAGAGAACTTCACTCGTGGTCGACGGAGCATTACCCTAGTGGTGGGGAATGCTATACGTTTGCTAAACGAACCTCTGGCAAGTAGAAGAGATGCTGTTGAAGCGACAAATCCTAGGCCTATTGTTTGTATATCCGGGCGACTAAACCGAATTGTATCATAAAGACTGAGTCCCTGCATTATTTCTCCGCCCCGAGAGTTGATAAACAAATAGATATCCTTTCGATAGTTTTCTATATCCAGCATGAAAATTGTGCCAATAATCCGATTTGCTACCGTACTATCAATCTCTTGAAATAAAAAAACAGCTCTCTCTCGATGAAGCCGATCGAATAGGTCAATCTTCTCTACGTCCCTAGTTTGATAATAATACGGCGGAACTTTGATTTTTGGAACATTTACTTTGACTTTTGGAACATTTTCTTTTGGAACATTTATAGGCATAGTCCTCCCCATTTCATTTTCCAATTCTTTCTTGTTTTAATAAGGGCATTTCCCCTTTTGATAGGAACTTCTGTACCAGAACGAATGGTATCTCCAATTCGAGTCCCCCTGGGATGGAAAATGGATCCCTTCTCACCATCCCCATAGTGTATGAGACAAATGTATGCATTTCGATTAGGGTCGTATTCTATGGTTACAATTCAACCAATTCGTCCGCTAAGATATTTCCAAAAAGTCGAAAGCTAAGCGATAAGGGTTTTGTGAAATCTTCTAAAATATTAATTGGTAAAAGGATTGGAGTTGGTTCTATGTATTTAACAAAATAACTTAATCCTTTTTTGCTAAGACCGGCATAAAAATATGCAATTGATGTCAGTAAAGCTAAAGCAACGGTAGTATTTATATCATTTGTAGGTGCAGCTAACTCTCCATGGGGTAACTGTATGATTTTCCAAGGGGAAAACGCCCCTGACCAATTCGAAACAAAAGTAAAGAGAAACAAGTTCCAATATGTTCACTAGAGATTGAAGGGTTGGAATTGATAAGATGCTATCCTTAATGTTTATCATAAATACACACATCCGATCAACTATATATGACACATTTTCTTTACTACGTACCAAACACCACTAGAATCAGTTCCTGCAGGAAACTAATGAGTAAAGGAGAAATGTTGGCCGTTATTCTAACGCCAATCCTTTACTTTACCTATGGAGAAGTGGAGTTACTTTCCTGCTTCATGCCTATGGCATTATGGTTTTTGTGTTCTCCTAAACACGTGAGGATTTAAGTAAACCTTCAAATATACATTCATATGCATAATGCATATACGAATGTATAGCATCAACATGCATCATTCAATACTGCTATATGAGTTCATGTTTACAATAGTTATGGATATAGTAGATATGAGCTTAATTCTGTGACAGATCGATGCCCAACCTCATAATTTTGGAAGGTGGAAAGGCAAACCTAATAATTTTCCTTTTGGAAAGGTGGAAAGCCAATAACATATGTATGCTTGCGTTACCATAAAAGAAAAAACACACATGCTTGCGTGAGAGACCTAACCGAGACGGGGAGGTGAATTGATACACTTACTAAGAATTTAAGCGTATTATCACACACATTCACATTTTGATAGGAAGTTTTGATAATGTAAAGTTCATAGCTGTAAATAGGTAGGCGAATAGGGCTGCAGATCTACTTGCCACGAATGCCAGGTCTCATTTTTGCTCTGGTTTTGGTGTCTGCCAAATACCGAGTGAATTTTCACATGTAATAGCCTCGGATATGCAGTACTAATATGAATGAATGAAATGCTTTCGATGTTCAAAAACAAGGGACTGCATGCCACATTCACAATAAAAGGGACCGGCCGGAACAATTGGTTCTCCAACTCAGATGACATGACATGAAATTTGTCAAGAAAGGGAAAGAAATAAAGTAACAATTTTGGAGCAGCAAACGCAACATATGAGTTTGAAAAAACAAAAGAAGGAAAAAATTCGGGGCTGGGAGGTATGGATGGATTGAAAATTCTATTTCTACCTAACAAAACTGAAAAAATTGAGCACACAAAGCGTCAGCTTTCATGTGATTAGCATTTTTATCCCCGTGGGGAACTACACGTCTCCCTCACTCAATTGGACAACCGACACTTACATATCATCATTCAAGTTCCAAGAGATTTCCCTTATCTTGCCTGCTTCAACGGGTGGACGAGATTTTATTCGACAAAATTTACGAGGTATATAATATGGGCTTATCGGCCTGGACTTGTCGATGTTACATTAAACAGCTTCACGTGTTCAAGGTTTTAACTTCTTGTGGATCTTATGCTAGGCCCACGATCCGTGAAAGCGGGCCTGATACCTTTTCGAGGCCGTGACAGCCCTGTTTCGGCGTCTTCTTTACATAGAGAGATTGGGAATGGGCGACTGATAAAGAACGGGTGTGGCTGACTAAATGTACCACTATTATGTATCTAATTAGGGCGCAAATCCTAATTAATCCGGACGAAACTCTAGATACTAGATGGGAAAGCAAACAAATTCTTACAAAGCTTTGTCCTTCCGCTCAGAAAGGATAAGCCCGTACAAGTTTGCTCAAACAAGCTTGCAATTTATCAAATCGGTTCCATTTTAATAAAAAAAGATATTTAACTTGAGCTTTTAATGTTGCACTAAACTAAATTCTTTAGGACGGTCAATCCCAGGAGCTAATTTTCATTCTTCTAGAAAACGGGAGAAAACTAACCGCTGTCACCTTTTCACCAATTTTCAGTACGTTTTGTAGTCAATATTTTGTATGAAAAACGCTTCCATCTTATACCGTTGGTTAAACTACAACAATAGAGGGGGAGTTGCTAAAATACAATAAGATTAATCAAAACTGTTGCAGGAGCACATACAAGAGGCAAAGGTTGAAAATATTCCCTTTGGCCTCTTTTTTCTTCCTTTCCCTAGCTTCACACGATCTCCTCCAGAATCCTATTATCAACTTCCGGCGGGTCCTTGGGAACCAAACAAGGCCAGAAAAGGGCTATCAGCAAAGGGTTCCGTCTCAGGCAAGAAATGAAATTGTCCTTGCGGACCCTCCCATCACCGTTAGTATCAAACAAACTAAAGAGAGAATGGATCTGCGAGTAATCAGGAGATACATGATAGGTTAGGGTAGAAAACAAGGTTGATGAGTTGCGCAAAACCTGACATACAGACAAAACTGTAAAGCAAGAAGTTACCTCATCCTCCTTGAGACCATGGATTGCAAGTCTAACGGTAGCTCCAAACTGACACATGTACAATCAGAAACTGGGTGTCAGCCTTGATTCATATAGACAGAAGGAGGAGGTAACGAATAAAGAAAAACATACATCTTGTTTTGAAATCTGATCATGATCTCCAGCAGCACATTCTGTAAAAGCTTGCTCACAAGCATGCCGAAACAAGGGTTGTCTCATGACATGCGCTGATGCATATAAGAACTGAAAAAGAAAAAATTTACAACCATCAAACTATCATAGAGACTAGTTCCACATCTTTCTACTCTTTTCATATTTCACCATAGAAAGCACAGTGGTTAAATCATTTTATCTCTTTGCATCCCCTCTGAAGGGGCTACTATATTGAACCATGAAAACTCGCCGAATGAGCAATCTAGCAAATATTAGGTGATGAGGTTGGATTGCAACAATACAAGGTCTACAGATAAGACCGATAATTATTTAAGCAGGCAATAGTATGGGTGCATCTGCATTCACACTGGAAAAAACCCACATGAAAGAAGGAAGTTACCATTTTGAATGTGATTGATCCACTCTTCTCCACATCAATAAACGCAAAGATCTGCAATCCAATTAAACCTAGTTAAAGTCTGGAGAAACTTACATGCATAAGAGAGACTAAAAGCCAGCAACTGGACTTAGTTATATTTGGTCATAGCAGATATGATTTTTCTAATCTTTCTAACGGTGGAAACAAAAGCAGCACCCCACAATTCTCTAAACCAGTTATGATCGTTGTAACCATGCCTTCACAAGAATGCAGACCAACCAACTTTAAACCACTTCATCAGTTACGTAGGACATAGAAAGGTGGATGTGTCTGTGAGCAAAAGAAAGACAGAGAAAGGGTAGAGTATAGTAACCAAGCATCATTAACTAACCTCTTCTGAGAAAGTACAAGCAGGGAGTCTCAAAGCCCTCAAGAACCCATGGAACTTAACACAGCCACTGTAGACAGAATGGAAGAGTCAGGACAATATATTGCATTTTCCATGCAAAAGAAGTAACAGTAAGACATCGCTAAGTTCAACTAAGATGCTAAGAATCAACGTCCACCACAGGCAAGTTTCAGGACAAATGAGTGAGTCATAAACGTTGAATATCCCCTAAAAAGAGACGAAAGGAAACAGGACAAACGAACAGCCAAAACATCATAAGACTCATGACACTGGAAAAAGTTTTCAGTACTCTGCTTCCTTTCTAAAACTATGCGGTGCTCAAAATTTTCATCTATTCAAATGATTCCCAGGGTTCCTTTCAATTATTGCTTTTGTGTTCTATCGTGTAAACCTAAGCAAGTCACACAATAGAGAACAATATGCAAGGCAGAGAGAACAAAGAAAATAGACACTAATTTCCCCCAGGTACCATTTCTAAAGATATATTAATAAACTAATGGACAACTATCACGTAAGCCAGGTCTCAAATGGAAGCAGCACACTGCATTGCCAAACAACTAGCCAATACAGCAACATGGTGAAAAAATATACTGCCACCTAAGCTAAAGCTATATAATGGTCCACACCAGTTACTCAAAAACAGCCACGAATTCCTACAACCAAGGAGAAATTGAATACCATAATACTAATTTCTAAAAAAAGTAGCAGATGAATCCTTGAATAATATAAGAAAGAAATTAGCACCTGGAATCCGGATCCATAGACAGAAACCTATCCAGGAAGTCAACAGCCTCCAAGCTGCTTATATGGAACAACTGGAAAAGAAGATGAATTACAGACTCAGCAAATAAGATAAGGAATATTTGTACTCTCTTAATAAGCATCATGAAATAAAAAAAAATCATCATTTCAGCGCAAAAGATTGCAACTAGTGGCGATGCGTACCGATTGCACCTTGGCCATCTCAACCATATAGCTAGAGGGTTTCTCCTGTAAAAGTGAAAGTCGGGTATGAGTCCCAGAGCACCAGAATTGTCAATCAGCTCCACACCTAAGTGAAAGATAATCATAGAACAAAGAAGTTCACAGACAAAAATGCATACCTTCTCTGATTCTGCTGCTTTCATCAGAAGCATCAAGTCTCCATAGGAATGAAACGTTTGTACAACATTGAGAGAAGTTGCCATGACGTGGCTAGTCTGCAATAAGTCAAATTCATCAGAATATGAATGAACTCACAGATAAACGGCAACCAACTAAATAAAACAAGAAAGTCACGGTTTTTGCATTTGTCAACTAATAAAATGAGAGTAAAGGACATAGCAGATCTAACACAGCAATGGATGCAAAGTAGAGGGAAAAGAAATCACCCACCCTTCTGGCAAAATGTGAAGGACTTTCTTTGCAATTATCAAGGGGTGAAACTACAGGCAGGTACTCAATCTGTTAAAAGGTAAGAGTTGATGAGCTTGATTATTTGAAGCCAAGTCATCTTTTTAACAACACCAGATATAAGGCAAGACATGCAAAACACTCTACCTCCATGAAATTGTGAAATTGTGTGAACATTCTAAACATAAGCTTCGCCAGCGATATATGGCCCCTAAGAACAATAGCAAGCCACAATAAGCAAGTTGCATGACACAACAAAAACATGCGAGAAGAAACTTCCAGTTTAGAATTAAGTTGCTTACCAAGATTGGTCGAAATGTACATGAGGATAGCGAACAACTACTGGTTGGATTGCAAAGCCAGGGATGAATGCACCGAGTTGGAACGAAATCAGAACCCGTCCGTTGGTTGTTGTCCCTTCAGGAAACAAAAGCACCCGGGGAAATCTATCACACGAGGCCTTTCTCTGTATTCAGATCCTCGAAAGCACATTTCTGTATCAAATAGCTTATAAATTGATAAAAAAATCATTTAATATTGTATTTCCTACCAAAGTAATAACCAAAAAACAAATTTTTATTTTCTTTTTAATTATAAAACAAATCCTTATAACCACGTACTATTCAATATTCATACAATCAAACACATCAATCAATCCATAAAGCAAAAGCTAATTGAAAAACACAATAAATCATATAAACCACAAACCCCTAACCTTTATTTCATCAACAGCATGCTTCCTCGACAACCGAGAGAATCTATCCACATAAATAACCTGGATGAAAACAAAAAACACACCCCACCATTACAAAAACATAAAAAAAAAAACCATAACAATCCCAAAGTACTAATATAAACAATTTCATTTCTAAAAAAATTTCACCTGCATTGCCCTAATAATAGTCCCAACAAACGGAATCGAATCGTGCGACTCGGCGGCGACGATCGTCGGGAACAGCTCGTAAAAGTAGAAAATCGGATCGATATACGATACATGATTCGACACCACAATCGGCGCAACCTCCCTCGGCGCCGGCTTCCCCTTCCTCCGAATCCAATGATACCTAATCCAAAATTTCAATCAACCGCAGATCAACACAATTGGAAGAAAAAAAAAAATCCGATCCAACGGCTAAAAAGTAAGCTTCTAGAAAGATATGGATAGTGTTTGGTTTGGTTTGGTTGCAAGTACCCGAAGGAGAAGAGGATGCAGCGAGCGGAGGCTCGGGTGATCCACATGAGCGAGGAGCGCCATTTGGGCATGGGATTATGCCTATCCTTCCATCCTTGGAGGGCTATCCTGGTCGCGACGTAGCCTATCCCCAAACAGAGCCCGAAGAGGATGAGCCTGAGTAGCGCGATTGGGGAGCAGATTACGATTTTTAAGAATTCGTAGAGTCCCTCGATTCTCGGGGTTCGGTTACGGAAAGGGTCCACGGTGGACGGGGCGGGTATGGACACCCCGTCCGACCCGAGGAACCGGAACGGGTTGCTGTTGTTGGGCTGGGTTTGGTGAGACGAAGCTGTAGTAGTAGTAGTGGTGGTGGTGGTGGTGGTGGTGGTGTGGTTGTTGTTGTCGTGGACGGTGAGGATTACGTGATTGGCGGTTTGATCGGACGGCTGGGAGGAGGAGAGGAGAGGGGTGGAGAGATGATGATGATGATGATCATCATGGCCATGGGCGGGCATTTTTGGTGAAGCGTGGACTGATGGTTGTGTAGTAGTAGTAGTAGTGGAGTGGTCTTGAGTCTTACTGGTTTTTTCACTTTTGTGATATGGAGGAGGAGGAGTGTTTGGTTTGGTTTTGGATTTTGGAGGAGGAAGAAGAAGAAATAAAATTTTGAAGTGTGTGTGTGTGTGTGTTTTGAGGATGTTATGTTATCCACACATGCATTGCATGTGGGGCTTTGTGTTTTTTTCTTTATGGGGGTTTTCTGCAAATTGGGTGTAATGGTGTTTATGCATGTGTTACTAAAATTATTACTACAAGGTGCTTTTTTTGGATATTGGGACATAATGATTTGATTCTTGCAAGGGATTATTATTAGACTTATAAATGGAAAAGGCACGAAGGCACTGACGTTAATGGGGGGCCAAATGTAGTGCACAAAGTGTTTTGTTTTGCCAGAGGTCAGCAGATTGAAGACGGCAAGAGAAGCCAGGCAAAGACCATATAATAAAACCACTTGGGGATAACAGATGCCACTAGTCATTGTCTGGTGGGGGAGCGTTACTTATAGTTATACCTGGGTGGGTTCTGTTCTTTTCTTATTGGGTAAAGTTATTTTTGGTTCTGTTCTTTGCTTATGCCTTTGTCACTTGTGCCTTCTTTTTGGTGGGGTGGCAAATTTTATTGCCTATTAAGAGAGTTTAATACGTAATTTGAATTCTTAGTTAGTGGAAGTGTGAAAGCCAGCAACACACGAAAATGAAGCAACAAAAAGAATATGAGATCATGGAATATTCTCACCTGCAATGCAACTTTGTGGTTCACATCATGTAGATTTGCCCCGTAGCTACTGGTTTGATCAGGTTCACATGTTACCAAATTAAATCTGGAAAAAAAAGGTTAGATAAAAAATAGATAAATGGCAAAAAAAAAAAAAATCTGGAAAAAAAGGTGGTCTCTATTATAAAAATTGAAAAGTTAAAAATTTGACCTCCTTTTTGCAAAATAAATTTGGAGTTGGTGAGATTTGGTACACACTTCGCAGCTGCAAACATGATCTCTAACAGGCATGGCAGTTCACAATATGATACTAAATGGATATGACAGTCCATTTTTCTTATCATTAATTAAACAGGCAACACCTCCACATGCCAAGTTTTAGATCCAATCAATTTCGATTTTTTTAAGTTCCAATCCATAGATGAAGATCCATCCACATGATGTATACTAATTAATACTATATTAAAGTTTTAACAAGGTTATTTTATATGCAACTTTGGACCATACCCTAGTTCGGTAGGTGAAAGCCATCGCATCTGAACGACTGAACCCGATTAGTTGGAAAATATTTTCTCCTGCCAAATCATGGGATTTGCTACAGAGATCTATTAGTATGTCCCCCTTAATGAGCTGGTTCCCGAGATATTACAACAGGGTGACATATTAATTTAAGCATTGGAAGTATAGTAAGTGCAACCACAATACAACGAGTTCTGCTCAGGAACTAAGGAATCGTGAGAGGTAGGCTGAGACTTTCATCCGATGATCCGATCCAGGCAAACTATACAAAATAAATAGGACACAATCACTTCATTCACACATCATTGCCTCAATCTGTTCTCTTCAATTCTTCCCTTCCTTTTTGGCCCAGCATTTTGAGCAAGGAATCACAATAACTCTTCAATCTCGACCATGGGATGCATTCTTGTGCTACAAAGATGCTAGCGAGCCAATAATGGCAAAGCACAAAGCATCAAGCGAGCCAATAAGGTTGTAGTATGCAGCAGCAGGGTTACCGCTCATCATCACTGGAGTAGTCCTCTTGCTGACTGCTGATTTCATCTGAGCTATGTTTCTCCTCAACATCAACTGTTTTTGCCCTCCAAATCATCAAAAAATTCTCGATCAGGAAAGAACTCTTCATCTTCTATAGGCTTGTAGTCTTTTCCCCGCCATACAACAACCTGCTCCTTTGCAAATGTCACGAGAATGCAAGGAACCAAGTCCTGTGAAAATATCAAGAGAAGTTAAAACAAAAAGTTCAGCATTGAAGTATTATAGAGCATAGAGCCTACAGTTTGCAATATACAAGGAGAATAGAAGTAATCAAGGCAGTCACATTTCAGTTGGTTTTCACAGAACTTGAACCATTAGCATCTGTTTATATGAAACACAGTGGAGTAAAGCTACGCAGACCTAAGGCTCAAATGCAATGAAAAACTGACATCCAAAGAAATAATATTGGTCATATTTCAGTCAGCAATTCCTATATAATGTAGTGCAGCAACAGTAATTCCTCACTCTGCTCCTTACAGTGAGATCTAGATTAGAGAAAACAAATGATTAGAACTTAACGTATATGATCATGCAACAGTTTCAAATTGAAAATCTCCTAGGATGAATTGAATACGAAGTCATAACCATTTCCTGTAATGCCTGAAAAGTAACTATTTGATGCAAATATACTCATAAACAGTATAGCTAACAGAGTGTCTCGACATCTGATGTTAACCACTTCTCATTTTAAACTTGACAATCTTCTCAAGTTCTGCTACATGTAAAGATAACATAGACTCCAGGATCAAAATGCTTCACAAGAAACCTAAACTTCTCTTCCAAAAAATCCTTATTCATTCTTTGTTGCAGAAATTCACAAGATTACTCACAATTGAAAGATGAAATAAGAACAAAGTTTTACCCTAAGTTTGCAGCCTATTTTGCTGTAGTCGCTCTTATCAAGGCCCCGGCAATCTATTCTAACCAGCTCGCTCACAAGAAAAGCATCCCTGACCATGGGTACCAGACTACCATAGTAACCATTTTTTGCTGCAAAAACTCAAAGTTAGTAACTCAAAAGGTGCATTAAACACCGAATCGCATGACAGGGAATGAAAAGGCATTTACCAAGTTTTGTTAAAGGAGGAACAGCTAATCCTCTTTTTCTCATTTCCTTTGTTTCTGTAATGCTAAGGCCATCAATCGTAGTCTTGATCAGCCTTGGATATATGGGCTCGTGAGGTCTCCACATCATCAGTGGAATCACAGGCCTTTTCCTGGGATAATTCCTACCTCTGTACAATATAAGTAACCCACAATGTCTATGGATGATCTTCCCAAATGTCTTATCCTGTAACGTAACGAAAACCTTAAGTCAAATCGCCTTATTCATCCAGGGAATTAGCTTTCCTTACAACAAACTTATATGGTAAACTTTGCATATCTATCATAAGCTTAACTCATGCCACAGCTTCAGCAAACCATGGTAAAAAAAACTTAATAAGAGAAAGAGCACAAGAGACAAACATAAAAGGATGAAAACAAAAGTAGCAAAATCTCCTACAGCATTCGAATATGTTGTACACTGCCTGGTTCTACCAAGAGGGAATACCTCAAGCTGGGTGCAAACATTCTTCATGTCAACAGTGGGAACACCTAGACACTTAATCCTGACTGCCTCTGCATGTTTCCAGTGATTATGTATATCATTAAGCATATTGTGAGTTAAACCATCCCTCCCTACATGAAAAACAAAAAAAAAATCCACACAAAAAACTCATAAGAATAGCATTAAAAAGAAAAGAAACTCACAAAAGTACTGTCTTTAATTTTTCCATTACGACAAATCACCCAGATTAACCAGCAATTTCCTTTCATAATTGATATTCTTTGGTGACAGACACTACAGATGATCAATTGGAAAATTCAAGTACAGATATTGAAAATCTAAGCCATACCCAGATTAACTTGGCGCTTGGTTTTACTCTTTTGACACTTAGAAACTAAGCTCTTCCTCTCAGCAGCCGTGAGTGGCTCCCCTTGGATCCTCTCTCTCATCAACCTCCTCCTCTCCTCCAACCCGGGCGCCTCCCCTCCGCCGTCCACCGACGTCACCTTCGGCTCCACGGCCGGGGCGCAGACTCCGGTCCATACCCGGTCCAGCCGCCCAGGGCCGAAAGGCGAGTACTTGGGCTCCCTGAGCCCGATGGGCCGCACCTCAGGGCTGCTCTCCGTATAGCTGTAACGGAAATCGAAGGGCAGGTCGGAACGGATTGGCCTCGTGGCCTTCGGGTCCAGCGACGAAGGCGGCCGGTACGGCGGCTTTTCCTTCTTCCTCTTCGTCCTGGGGCTCAGGTCGGGGTTTGGTTCTTGCGGGGAGAGAGAAGGCGGTGATTTGAAGGAATAGTAGTCGTGGAGCTTGGAAGAGACGGAGGAGAGGTGGCGCGTGAGGGAGGATGGCCTCTGGCGGGAGTGGCGCGTGAAGAGGAGCATCAACGCCGGGGTTTTGCTGGCCGTTAGATAGGGTTTAACGACTGTTGCGCAAAATGTCATGAGAATCAAAAATCATAAACGCCGTGAGTTTTTTTTTTTCTCATTTTGAATATATACCGTTGGATGTAATTGGACGGTGTAGATCAATATAGCAGGATGTCTCCTGTTATTTTGGGCTGGAGAGGATCCTGATCCATTACTGACCAGGCCGACATAACAGTAGCCCACTAACCAAAGTTCTGGGCTGGACTAGATTTTACATAAATACATTGGGTTAATCAGGCTTTTCTTTTCTTTCTTTTTTTGTCACATTTTTCGTCTGAAATTAATCTTTTCCAAGATAAATATTAATTAGAATTTAGAACTAATCCTCTTATAGGAAACTTCAAGCTATATGAATCAACTTTAACCTTAATACAAAAGGTTAACTTGCATTGGAATTTAAGTAAAAAGAGGTTGTTGATGTTTATATTGCCTCTTTGTTTCCAAGCAACTTCTTCCATAAATTTGACACTAGTGGTATATAGGGTGGTCCAGAAATTTCTACCCATTAAAAACCTTTTTCAGTATTCATTTAGTGAATCATGAAGAGTGTGTAGCGTGGCAGCAATAGATTTCACATTTGTATATTGTGGATAGGTGCTAGTCCATTTCGACTGTTTGATCATGGATTACAATTTGAATTTACTCTCACCCACAAATTTTTGGATACTGGAGAAGTAAATTTCATAAAGAACAACAACTTTTTTAGTAATATACAAAAAAATAAAGAGAAAAAAGAATTGTTTTCCAAGGATATATGTTCAATGATGTACCAACACTAAAATGATGGGCTACCATATAACCTTTCATGGACTGACTCCCCCTGTCACAGAGCATGAAAGCATAATAATAAAAGTATACAAACCGCAAAAGGTTTACTACACAAGAAAAGTTCTCTAAAGAAGCAATCCCAAGCTATGCATGACATAGACTGGAGCATAGGAGAGAACCAGAATTCTGTTTTTATCTTTCTTTTAAGGTTTCCTAACCATTCCTACACATAATATAGAACTGATGAAGTCAAGTTAACGTTTCTTGTTCTTATCCTTTTGGAAGCTTGTTTAAAGGTGTTGCTATTATTAATACACAAGGCTCTTGCAGAGACAGCTGCAGATAAAGTTAGCAGCAAGCAAATTAAATCCTGCTTGCAATAGTATGTCGACAGTTGTTCAACTTGCTGTAGTACTTTTCGTCTTGATAAGTCTTGTAGGAGCAACCGGAAATGAACAGAAGGTGTAGAATATTTTACTTGACAAGTTCTTTTGTTCCTGTCATAGGTCCTTCATTTTCCAGGCATTAATCATGGATGTTCTTTAAACGAACAGGAATTTTACATTGTTTATTTGGGAGATGAGCCTGTAAGCAATGTTTCGGCAACACAGGCACATATTGATGTTCTCTCGTCAGTCAAAAGGAGGTAGGAAAACACCAAACTCTCCATTTCCCTCCATGCAAAGATTGCATCGAAACATACTGCATACTTGCCAATGTGATTGTGGCCTTTTCAAGCACCATCTTAAGTCCTGATCAATCAGACTTATAACCTATATATTACTTACTGCAAGAATATCACCTGCCTTAATGTTTTGTATTTGGAATTTCTTATTTGGGACAGTGATGATGATGATGCCAAGGAGTCCATTGTATACAGCTACACAAAATACTTTAATGCATTTGCTGCAAAGTTAACGAAAGTTGAAGCCAGAGAGCTATCACGTAAGTGCACAATCTACCCCAATCCTTCATAGTTTTTTCTGTTCCAATCTTTGGATTCGAAGTTTTAATGATTTTTTTGGTGGCATGTGAGTGTTCAGGCCATGACAAGGTTCTTTCAGTGTTCCCAAATCGGTATCACAAGCTGCACACTACCAAATCATGGGATTTTATAGGCCTCCCTTACACTGCAAAAAGAAACTTCAAAACAGAAAGAAATATAGTTGTGGGGCTACTGGACACAGGTTTTGAATTCCTTTCCATTTCATTTATAGGACTTATTTTCACAGCAGTAGAAGCTGATTTTTGAGCTAAACAGTTCACCTCTTGGCGTGACAGGAATCACTCCGCAGTCTGCAAGCTTCAATGACAATGGTTTTGATCCTCCCCCTAAAACATGGAGAGGCACTTGTGGCCATTTCGCTAATTTCTCAGGATGCAACAAGTAAATTCTTCTTCATTTTAACAGAACTTGTATTCTCCAAGCTTATGTTATCGAGCTGACTTGATCATCTTGTTTTGTCAAAAAAACTCTTTGAATATGAAAGCAAGCTTGTAGGAGCCAGATATTTCAAGCTTGATGGCAACCCAGACCCCAATGACATCTTGTCCCCCATAGATGTGGACGGTCACGGAACACATACATCATCAACCCTTGCAGGAAATGAAGTTCCAGATGCAAGTCTATATGGATTAGCCAGGGGAGCTGCACGTGGTGGAGTGCCATCTGCTAGAGTGGCTATGTACAAAGTGTGTTGGGCCAGCTCTGGTTGCTCAGATATGGACTTGCTTGCTGCATTTGAAGCTGCCATACATGATGGTGTTGATCTTATATCAATATCCATTGGTGGCGAGAATGCTAATTATGTTTCAGATGCTTTAGCGATTGGCACATTTCATGCCATGAAGAATGGTATTATTACGGTGGCCTCGGCCGGGAATGATGGACCAAGCTCAGCCACTGTGGGGAACACTGCTCCCTGGATCCTGACCGTGGCCGCCAGCGGAATTGATAGGGAGTTCAGGAGCAAAGTTAAGTTGGGAAATGGAATCACTGTCTCTGTAAGTCCTAGATTGGTTTCTGCTTTGAGTATTGGTTGAGTGTAGTACATAAAGCTCACATGAAAAAGGTCACATCAGTTGCATATAATGTAACACAGGGAGTTGGGGTGAACACATTTGAGCCAAAAGAGAAGCTATATCCACTTGTAAGTGGGGCTGATGCAGCTAAAAACTCTGGAACAAAGGAGAATGCAAGGTATGACTTCATTCCTCTAGGAATTATGAAATGAAAATCTGTGGAAGAATGATATAAAGGATATTTCAGGTACTGTCTTGATGGGTCAATGGACCCTGACAAGGTGAAAGGAAAGGTGGTCTACTGCCAGCTAGGAATGTGGGGTGTTGATTCTATTGTGAAGGGCATTGGAGGAAAAGGCATCATTCTCCAAAGTGGACAATACCTTGATGCTGCCCAAATTTTCATGGCCCCTGGAACAATGGTCAATGTCACTGTTGGTGAAGCAATCGATGAATATATACATTCCTCAAAGTAATAGACTTACAGGCAATGCTGTTCTGTTTTTTTTTTTTTTCTCAATATAACCAATCTTAGATTCCATGTATATGTTCTATAGCTTCTGCTATATTATACATCACAAAATGCCGAGCCTGACCTGGCTTGTTACATTAACTTACTGTTGTGTTTGACACAGATCATCGCCATCTGCAGTGATATCCAGATCACAGGAAGTAAAAGTCCCTGCTCCATTTATTGCTTCTTTTTCATCTCGAGGTCCAAATCCAGGATCAGATCGTGTTCTCAAGGTATGATTTGTCAGTAACAAGGTGCAATCCTGGCCATTTTATATGCCATGCAGTTTAAGTCTTTAACAACTAATGAACACAACATTTGATTGACAAATGATACAGCCAGATATTGCAGCACCAGGCATTGACATTTTAGCATCTTACACTCCCTTGAATTCACTCACTGGACTAAAAGGTGACACCCAATACTCAGAATTTTCACTCATGTCCGGGACTTCCATGGCCTGCCCCCATGTTGCAGGGGTAGCTGCCTATGTCAAGTCATTCCATCCAAATTGGACCCCAGCTGCAATCAAATCTGCCATCCTAACCACAGGTAAATGCGTATCATTATAGCTGCAACCGATGCACATATTTTAACAATCATATTCACCATGGCTTACTTCTTCCATTCAATCTTTTTTCAGCAAAACCAATGAGTTCAAGAGTGAATGGAGATGCAGAATTTGCCTACGGTGCTGGTCAAATAAACCCGCAAAGAGCTAGAAACCCTGGCTTGGTCTATGACATGGATGCAATGTTCTACATTCAGTTCCTGTGTCGTGAAGGCTACAATGGATCCTCTTTGGCTGTTTTAGTTGGCTCAAAGTCCATAAATTGCTCCAAGTTACTCCCTGGACTTGGCTACGATGCCCTTAACTATCCTACAATGCAACTCAGCGTAAAAAATGACCAGGAGCCAACAGTTGCTGTTTTTAGAAGGACAGTCACCAATGTTGGTCCTTCTCCTTCCATCTTCAATGCCACCATTAAGGCTCCAAAAGGAGTGGAAATCGTAGTAAAACCAATGAGCCTCTCCTTCACTCGTCCTTCACAAAAGCTTACATTTAAGGTTGTAGTGAAGGCAAAACCCTTGTCAAGTCCACAGATACTGTCAGGTTCTCTTGTATGGAAAAGCTCTCGTCACATAGTAAGGAGCCCTATTGTTATTTATAAACCATTTGACTGATGTATTCAAATGGGGTAGCAGAAACAGGTTACCATGTAATATACAAAGCTCACTAGTCAAATGCGCTTGATTATGAGTTGTGCTTATGGGAAAAAAAAAATAAGTATATTGTAAAAATAGTAATTTCTGTTACAAATTTTATAACTGCCATAACGGCTGACTATGGGACGTTTTCCTCAGCTGTAAAACATGACACCTGATATCATCCTTTAGTGAATGGTAAGAATTAGTACATAAACTATAGCTGTACTTTCACCCAACAGCTCAATATTGGGTTTATGATTGTTTTTATGGGTATAGCCCAAGCTAAAAAGTTGGTTTTCTCATGGAAGTAAGTTGATAACCAACAAACAAATGACTCTATCTATGGGAGTTGATCATGTTGTCATGTTTTTCTCCTATGCCAAATATAGAACTTGTCTAGGCTGGAACATTAATATATGCAATCAAGTTATCTTGTACATACACAAGCAAATTTTGTTTACACAATTCAATTTAGACAAACCTGGTGTGGGTTGATGCAAAATGAATATGGAGAGGGACAGTATCATGGATATCGTCGTGAGAAATTGTGCAAAGATTTGTGTGTTCATGGTGGTGGCCATCTTTATGCTTGTTCAAAGTATAAGTAGCCTGACCGTATCTATAGATGACCAGTGGTCAATAGAGAGGCGTTTATTGTTTATGTTGTTGGCTGCAATCTACATGGTTTGCTTCATAATCTGCATGTCTTATGGAATCATAGAATGCAGTAATTCCATCCAACTTATCTTCAGTACTAACCAAGTTGCACCTGTGGACAATGAACAAGGGGAGATTCATTACCCGCAGCATCAACCCTGATATTTACCATGTCCTTTCTTTCTAGTTTTTTTTTTCTTCAGGAATTGTATTCTTTTCTTTTTCTTATATTTTTTCTTCATTTCTGGAAATTATTGTAGTGTTAGAATATGTTAGACATGAGGATGCTTTTCCCTTAGAGAAGGGTAGTTTTTCTTTTCTGGATTTTGATGTACATTTGTTTTTGTACGAAGAAATGTTCTCCTGAACAAAGAAAGAAACATATATGTGATATATGTTGATAATATGATGCCAACCATTGGTTAGCACAGTTTGTATTATGGCCGATTAAGGAGAATTATGCATTATACACTATAGTGATCAAGTACTTGACCAATCTCCCAAGAAAGAAAAGGGAAATTATTAGGACAGAAATGCAGAAAAAAAAAGAAAAAAAGAAAGAGCTGTTACATTAGTTAGAGATGGAAGTTTGAATGTGAAGTGCATAACACTGCATATAATGGAAACCTTTTGTATTATGGATATGTAAAGCTGCAAACTTTCAAACATTCCATTGAATAACACCTCAAAGAACTTAATGGAAAACAGAAAGCGCATAACCAAATTCTGTACAGGTTAATTGGTCAAGGTCAATGGCTGTACCCATCAAATACTGGTTGATGTTATCCATTGGCATGTGGGCTAAAAGTTAATACAGCCTCCATTGCTCTCCAGTGGATGCAACTCCTTTTTGATAGTTGCAGGCAATGCATTACCTTAATTTGCACTCAACAACTGTAGACTTATTAAGTGATAAGATCATAATTGCCACTGAAAACAAAGATAGTCAGTGTCATCAAGGCACCCACCTTTTTACAAATCGATCATAATTGTGTGTATGGTATTGGTCCCCAATATCATTAAGTTGGATACCCTTTTTCGGCCAACATGAAGCATGTCCCTTGAAGCTGACGCAAAAATCACATCAAAGACCCAGAGAAATTCCAGAAAACAAAATGTCACTGCTAAAAAGGAAACCCTTTATTCTCCAAATCATACCCCCACCTACCACCATGCCTTGAGGGCCATAATGAGTCTTTATCCTCTATGTTTATCAAGCATAACTTAAATTAGTATATCTAATGCCAAAGAAGCGACTTCAGCTAAAAAGGTTATACCTGCAGTGGAATAATCTCTTGGTGTCATTGCCTATGTCATCATAAATAGATTGCCAAGGTTATCAGAATTCCGCCAAGGTTCTACGTCCATTATTAGTATGAACTACTTTGTCTAGGTAGTAATGAACTGTCTTTATCTAATTATCTTGAAGATATCCAGTTAACCATCTCTATCACAAATCACATAAAACAGGAAGAAATGCAATTTTTGCCAGAAGTACACTAACAAACTACAGTTGTCCGAATCCTATAAGCTCATTGCAGGACTGTCCCGCACTGAACATGTCGTGGATGCTTGTAGCAGCTTTGGACACTTAACTTTTAATCCATTTTCGAAGCGTGCACTTTCAAAAAGTGGAAAAGTGGGTTGATATTTTTATTGTATGTCATAATGAGCACCAAGAGCTCAAGCTGTGATCATGTCATGAGTCACCAAGTGCTCTTTAATTGCTTATAAAAATTTACATTTCAAGTTGGTCTTTCCTCCGTCCAAGCATTTCTCTGTTTTTTCTCAACTTTAGCCTTTGAGGCAGCAAAAGGAGGTAGCTATACATTCTCAAGGATTTTGATTCCGCCATGCATGTGCTCTGTGCTACGTTGTAATTGCATTTGTGTATATATGCTAGAGTACTCTGAAATTTATTAGCTAACGGGAGTTTTTGGATGATTAAATTACATTGGCTTCTTCTACTTAATCCTATTTGGACTACTCCATGATAAATTTAACATTTTTGGTGGTATTCTTTTATTAGATTCTTCATGTTCCTTATTTTGCTTCTTGTGCAGTCACAGCAACAATGATCTTGAGGATATCCTTGCTGTTGCTAGCCTTATTGGCTACGAGCTCAACTGCTTCAATGGACAAACGGATGTACGTAGTTCACATGGACAAAGCCAAGACCCAGGACTCTTATGAAAATATGATCAATTCCCTTACTGAATCCTCAACTCAAGAACAAGAAGAAGATCAAGAAACAACAAGTCCTAAGATTATTTATGTCTATGAAAGAGCCATTAGTGGTTTTGCTGCTAAGCTCTCCACCAAACAAGTGAAAGCCTTGAGCAAATTCAAGGGCTTCCTCTCTGCCATTCCCCTACTTTACAATTGAGAGGTGTGGTGTGTGTGCGGAGTAAAAGAACCTGATCTTCGACCTTGTCCTGACACCTCAGGACGTTTGAACCGAAGACTACAATATCAGCCGTAAGAACTGTGACCTTAGACCGGTCTTGTACAATCAAAGGTCCTGTGTAGGTACAGGGGTCACGGAAGGTCTACCTTCCCATGCACACTCGCTGGCACAAAGTTTTCACCCGAAAATTGCAACAAGAAACTCATTGGTGCTAGAGCTTTCTTCAAAGGCTATGAGGCAGTTGCAGGAAGAATCAATGAAACTGTTGATTACAGATCTCCGCGGGACTCGCAAGGCCACGGCACGCACACTGCAGCAACTGCAGCTGGTAGCTTTGTGGAAGACGCGAGCTTGTTCGGCTTGGCAAAGGGTTCAGCAGCTGGAATGAAGTATACAGCAAGAATTGCAGCTTACAAAGTCTGCTGGCGATTAGGCTGCACCAATGCTGATCTATTGGCTGCAATAGACCAAGCTGTTGCTGATGGGGTTGATGTTTTGTCCCTTTCCTTAGGGGGTGTCGCCAAGCCTTTCTATAGTGACAATGTTGCTATAGCCTCATTTGGAGCAACCCAAAATGGAGTTTTTGTTTCTTGCTCGGCTGGCAATTCAGGACCATCTAGCTCCACTGTAGACAACAACGCACCATGGATCATGACAGTAGCTGCAAGCTACACTGATAGAAGTTTTCCAACTACAGTTAAACTTGGAAACGGACAAACTTTTGAAGGAGCATCTCTATATTCTGGGAAGGCAACCAGGCAATTGCCACTTGTGTATGGAGCGACTGCAGGCGGCCCGGGAGCTCAGTATTGCATTAGTGGCTCACTCAAGAAAAAGCTAGTGAAAGGGAAGATTGTGGTTTGTGAGAGAGGTCTCAATGGGCGAGCCCAGAAGGGAGAGCAAGTGAAAATGGCTGGAGGAGCAGGTATGCTAGTAATCAACACAGATAAGGAAGGGGAAGAACTTTTTGCTGATCCCCACATTCTGCCAGCAACTTCTTTGGGAGCCTCGGCAGGCAAAGTTGTCAAGAAGTACATGAACTCAACTAAAAAACCAACTGCCTCAATTGAATTCAGAGGAACAGCCTACGGTCTTCCTGCACCAAAGGTAGCTGCATTCTCATCCAGAGGGCCTAGTTCAGTTGGACCTGATGTGATCAAACCTGACGTGACTGCACCAGGAGTGAACATACTAGCCGCTTGGCCACCAATGGTTAGCCCTACCATGCTCAAGAGCGACAATAGAAGTGTACCATACAACATTATTTCAGGTACTTCGATGTCTTGCCCGCATGTTACTGGCCTAGCTGCACTACTTAAGTCAGCCCACAAAGATTGGTCCCCTGCAGCCATCAAATCAGCTCTAATGACAACAGCTTATGTCCTAGACAGCCAGAAAGCTCCAATTCCAGATGTCGGGTCCAATAACTCCGCACCAGCCACACCTTTCGCATTTGGTTCAGGCCATGTTGATCCAGAGAGTGCCTCTGATCCAGGCTTAATTTATGACATTACCACGGAGGACTACCTAAACTACTTGTGCAGCCTGAATTACACAGCTTCTCAAGTTGCTCAAGTTTCAGGAAAGAACTACACTTGTCCTGACAACACAACCCTCCAGCCAGGTGACCTGAATTACCCTTCATTTGCAGTGAATTTCATACGTAGTGGTAAGAGTAACACCATGACATTCAAGAGAACTGTAACAAATGTGGGTAGCCCTTCGTGTGCCTATACTGTACAAGTAGAAGAACCCAGTGGAGTGTCGGTTACCCTGGAGCCTAAGATGTTGAGTTTTGAGAATTCAGGACAGCAACTGACTTACAAAGTGAGTTTTGTTGGGTTGGGTGGGCAACACACAAGAGGTAGTTCTTCGTTTGGATCCATAGTTTGGGTGTCTGGCACGTACAGGGTTAGAAGTCCTATAGCAGTAACTTGGCAGTAGTTTTCTGATTTGTAAGAGTTTGAAAGAGAAAAATCTTGTTTATTAGAAGAGGTCAAGATCAAGCAGAAGGGTTTTCCTAGCAATTGAAATTTACCAAACCCAAAAGTCCACCTCCTATCTAATTTGTGGAAGATTAGTTGGATGTCCCTTTTGTGTATGCTCACTGCTCAAAATAAAAGCAAAGGCGTTTGACCATTTGGTTGGCAGTAATTTCCAGTGGACTGATCATTAATTAATCCATGTAATGTAATCACTTTCTTAATTTCTTTCACCCCTTTTTACCTTTACGTTAAGAAACCTATTGGTGTGGCCTTTTCCCTTTAAATCAGGGAGTCCACAAACATATAATCACCATCTTAATCAATCTTTTATCCAAGACAGTTGTATAAATTTTATCCTGATACTACACGATTAATCATTTCATAGAAAGAAAGACTTGGATGCAAAAATTTCTTACCCAAGGAGGGTCTACCGTGTACGCATAAATGCAAATAAATAATAGATTAAATTTCCAATAGTTAGCATCAATATTACGATTGCGTTCAAAAAAGGAAAATCATTAATATTACAACGAACAATTCGATTGTTCTTAGCACATAATTTGTGAAGAAATTAAAACAAGTTACAATATTCTATTTTTATTTTACCGTATGTCAATTAATAATGACTAGGACATGGTTGACAAACTTTGTTTGCAGTACGCGTTTAACTTCCTTATCGTTAGTGCTGCAATCTGGGCATCTTCATGGGCAGGTTGGCCTTTTTTTTCTTGGGGTAGTTTCTTGGGATTTGGTTTCTATATTTGGTTGTGTTAATGAAAAATTGAAAGAGCTAAACTTGAACAGAGATATCCTGTTGGATATGGACTGGAGAGAGGCAATCCACCAAGATGAAGATCAAGTACTTAGAAGCCATAATCCAGATAACAGGCATAATCAAGACATAAAAACAAGGAGGATAGGTAACTTTCGGATCTCCTCAATATAGTTGTTTTGTTCTTATGTTGTTTAAATTTGTTTTATAATTTATTCCTTTAAGCTTTCTAAGGCATGAATTATGAGTTTGGCACAAATCAGGAATCAGTATATACAATATGGTAGTAAAAATAGACCAGATAGAGATCAGTCATCTATAGCTTACAAATGCAAACTAATGACTTTTGTACTTAGCTTTAGTTTCATTGATTTTTGCTTATAATGACTTTAGTTTCCTGAAGAAATGTGTTTTTTGTTCAGGTTGGAGATTGCTTCATATTACAAAGACAGTAATTTAATAAATTATTTCGATATAAGTAAAATATGGAGGGACAATAAAATTTTAAGTTTTTTTTCCTTTTGCTTTTGAAGAGTAAACAGATTTTTGGTTGTTCAACTAGATTATTTGTCGAATTTTTATTGTTGGTTGAATTAAAAAATGCATACATCTACTAATAATTTTAAGAAGAAAAGAAATTAATTATAAAAAAATAAATATATACATATGGAAGAAGAAGAAAAGAAAGTCTTAAAAAATCAATTATAATCATATGAATACATAAAAAGATACAGTGAATGAAAGATAATTAAAATAAAAAATACAAAAGATGGCAAGTAAAAATAATATTTAATTTTATTTAGCCTCAACATATGAAGACTTTCTAAAATTTTGAGAAAAATATTATATTATCTTATTTTTTAAAATAAATTAAATTTGCACATAAAAAATAAAAAATCATTAATTTAAAATATTTATAATAAAAAATATGAATTTTTAATATATAAATTTTAAAACTCAATAGGATTTACATGATAATAAAGAACTAATATGTGCAGTAAATGAAACACCCCTGTAACAGCCCGGGTAAAATTTTGGATTTTTACCGGGACTGTAGAAGTCGTTTTACCTTGATTTACTGTTGAATTAATCTTGGGTAATTAATTCAAGGTAAATCGGGAGTCGTTTTCGAAACCGAGGGTTTTCCCGCGCTCGTGATTTTTCCGTGGATTTTTCGGAACTAAGTTGGTATTTTTCGGGTTTCGGAATTTCTCGGAAAATCACACCGGAAAATAACTAAGGAGGTATCGGTTATTTTCTGGTCCGGATCGGACTCGCCCGTAATGCGGACGAATTGAATTATTGGAAAATCACATGTTCAATAGTAGCTATCAGTTTATAAAAAGGAAGTGAAGCCGGTGGAAGGAAGGGAAGAAGAAGAAAAAAAGAAAGGAGAGAAAAAAAAAAGAGAGAAAAAAAAAGAGAGAAAAGAAAAGAGAGAAAAAGAAAAAGAGAAAAAAAAAGAAAAAGAAAAAAAAGAAAAAAAAAAAAAAAGAAAAAAAAAAAAAAAAAAA